>APFE030958209.1:199470-211608 GCA_000404065.3 Pinus taeda
ATTCTGTTTATGCGATTATTTAATTTGTTTAGATAAGCTATTTTTATGTCATTTGGTTTTCATAAAATAAATGACACCATGGTGGCAATCATACATAAAAGGCAAATAAGAGTAGACCCAATAATACATAATAACCTAATGAATTAAATAAAAACCAAAACATGAAAAGGACCCTTATCAGAGAGAAATTCTACATAAATTTGAATTAGATTAATACTTACAATTAAATATATATTGATGATGGTAGTCATAAATAAAATAAGAATAGGAGGAACCCAATATACAGGGAAGAACATAACGCTGCCAGTGATATAAGTTTATATACATGACAGGACTAAACCATACACATACGAGGAAAGCCTTCTGGATGAACAGAAAGGCGGGGGGAACCCTAAGATGACAGGGCAGGGATCCAACTTCTACTTACCTTCCACCCGTCATCTCTGTTGAGATTGATAGGTCTCCGCTCAATTTCAATAGCTTCCCTTAACTTGCGATGATGGAACCGATCCACCGTGGCAATGACTTTGGCCTCCTCAATATAGACATGATGCTTAGTCTTGTCCACATGCTCTGCTAATGCTGAGGACTTTGTTCTTCCATGCCTCAGGTCCACTGCATGTTCGCAAATTCTTTGCTGGATGGAGCGCCCTGTTTCCCCTATATAGGGTGTCCCGCAAGAGCAAGGAATCAAATAAACCCCTTTCATGTCTTTGGGGTTAACAGGATCTTTCACTAACCGCAGGGAATTACGAATGGTTCTGAGGGGCCTGAAGGTTGAGGGAATATCAAACTTACTAAGGATCCGAGCAATCTTGTCAGTGGTCCCTTGGATATATGGAAGATTGACACCTGGATGGCGCTCCTTAGGCTCTTTTTTAATGAACGCATTTTTAGAAGCTGTAAGGAAAGCCTTCCGACCTAGGTGCCTACTATATCCGTTTTCCACAAAGACATCAAGGAGGTGGGATCTCTCTCTATCCAGGGTTTCATTATCTGAAATCCTGAGGGCACGCGTAGCCAGGGTGTTAAGAACACCCATCTTCTGAGCAGGGAAATGATGGGAATCAGCGTGAAGATACTGCTCTGTGTGCGTTTTCTTACGGAACACTGCGTGGGAGAGAGAGCCGTCCTTCTTCTTAGAA
Organism: Pinus taeda; assembly: GCA_000404065.3. Classification (NCBI taxonomy): domain Eukaryota; kingdom Viridiplantae; phylum Streptophyta; class Pinopsida; order Pinales; family Pinaceae; genus Pinus; species Pinus taeda. The sequence goes on from APFE030958209.1 coordinate 200,616, forward strand.
ATAAGAATATCCAGGAAAGGGAGGCTGCCATTGACGTCTTTTTCCATGGTGAACTTAATAGCTGAGGACTGGCCGTTGAGGTGATCCAAGAAACGATCCAGCTCCTCATGGCCATGGGGCCAGATGATGTTAGTGTCATCTACATACCTTTTCCACATCTTAGGAGGGAGACGAGCCGAGGCAAGAGCTTTGGCCTCGAAATCTTCCATAAAAAGATTCGCCACGATCGGGGAGAGGGGGGAACCCATGGCAACACCACAAGTCTGTTCGAAGAACTCACCCTCGAAACAAAAGAATGTGGAAGTGAGACATACTTCAACCAGATGAGCGGTGTCTGGATCTGTTAGGCGATAGATCACTTCCATGGCCTCTTTAATAGGAATGCATGTGTACAAGGAGACCACATCAAAGCTGACAAGAATGTCCTCAGGGTCCAGCCTAATTTCCTTGAGATCCGAGATGAAGGATGTAGAGTCCTTCACGAAGGATTCAGTGCGGCCAACCAGGGGCTTAAGCTTAAGCGCCAGATACTTGGCTAGAAGGTAGGTCGGACCCCCGATCGTGTTAACAATCGGCCTTAGAGGGACCCCTTCCTTGTGAATTTTAGGCACCCCATAGATTCTAGGAGCAATGGGATTGCTCTCAATGAGCTTACGGGACAGGGCACCCACCGAGTTGCTAGACTTAATGGCGTGAGCCACTGTCTTAGAGATTTTCTTCAGAGGGTTCTTGGCAAGCTTTTTGTAACTGCCACTGTTGTGAAGATGATCTAGCATCTTCTTACGGTAATCTTCTTTGTTGAGGATTACCGTAGCCCCTCCTTTGTCCGCTTTAAGGACCACTATATTTTCATTCTGATTTAAGGACTTTAGGGCATCGAACTCCTCCTTACTGAGGTTCCTACGAGGAGGTTTAGCCTTTCTAAGGACCACCGCACAATCTTGTCTGAGGGTGTCCTTAATATTATCCGGCAGATCTTTAATTCCATGCTCCACGTCACAAATGATGTCATCTACCGGGATTTTTCTAGGGGCAACGGCAAAGTTTAAGCCCTTGCTTAGAAGACCAAAAACGGACGAGGAGAAGGAATAGATTGAAAGGTTAACAACCTTACTATTCCGCGAAGACGAGGGAAGAGAGACCTTTTTGCAGAGGTCCTTATGCTCAATACTACTGCCATGGTATTGGAATTGATCCATGGTATTGGAATATATAGCATATTTAAAGGGGACATTAAACCATTCTAGTTCCATCTTAATTTTGGATTTACCAAGCCTAGAGAAGGATCAAATCTCTTGATAAGAAAACCTCTTTTAGAGTGATGAGATTTGACCCCTCCATGCTTAGTACATCAAAAATTAAGATGGATCTAAACTAATAAAGATAGATTTTTTTTCTTCAAAAATAATAACCTTTTTCTCATTTATTTTCAATTTTTTTTTGATATAAATTTAGTAAAAATATAAACTTAATTGAAATTTAACAAAATACTAATACTTCTGCCTTTTATATACGAGCCTAAATTTTATAAAAAAATGGATGATTAAAATTATATAGGGAAATAATTTTCATATTTTAAAATAAATCCATAAAATTATAAACTTTAATATTAAAAAAAAATAAATTCGATAAACTACACCCTGATTTTAAATTTCATCGATTAAATGAAATGTCTCGTCTTTCCCGAAATTAATACAATTTCCAAAATTTTAACCTTTTATATATAATCGATTCTCCAATCCAACTTTGAGCGGCATACATTAAGAACTTTGTATCCATGTCTCCTCATATGTCTCAATTCTCATTAATCATGTCCACATGATTAAAATGATTATAAGGTATTGCTTTCTCAAAATCAGAGATGGTTTTGCTTCAACAACTCTTCTTCTTTTCTTTATTTCATAAAGATGAAAATAAAGAAGGCTGCTGTGACATAATATACCTTCCTCTCACATAATGAATCCACGTGCACATCACCTTCTTTTCCGTGCGACTGCAAACAACCATTCTCCGTGCACACGCAGCTTGTTTTCCTTGTATTTGTTTACCAGAGAAAAGTGGTGGTATTTAAATGTATCTTTGTTTAAATTTTAGGGTTAGTACTAAGTGGCTCTATCACAGTGGTCTAAAATATATTAGTCACAAATATCAATTTAAATTTATTAGCCACAAATATCAATTTAATTTATTTTTATTTTGGTATTCTATATAAACGCAGCAGTTTATAACGCGACTTTTTGAAAGCTTTTTCGGCAGATTTTTCCGGTCAAAATCCAGTAGCAATTCATTAGAATCCCAAGTTTGATAGCTAGTTTCTGCACAATCAATGGCTCCCAGGGGTTTTCCAGGGCGCTGAATCCAAATATGCAGTTAAAAAACCATTTTAACTGCTAAAAATCAAAATTTAACCTCATTTCTTTCGCCAGATTCCGTCACCGGAATCTCCAAAAAGTCTCAGACAACTCCTATATAAACACAACTATAAATACTTTCTACCTTTAAATAAGCTATAGCTATATTCTCCCTGAATGCCATAAACAAGTCCACCATACATCTTCACACAAATGGAACGCAGTGTGTAAGAAAATCACACAAGAAAGTCTCTACAAAATCACATACTTTTCATGCTACGGATTCACAATGAGTCCACATAATCTGTTCAATGATTTCGATTTATGACAGTTGGCCAACAAGTCAATGATACCGATCTCTGCTACTTCGCCAACAAGGGAAACAAGACTGAAATCTATCACTTGACTCGTAGAATATTTGCGGTTTATAGATCTATTCATACTCTGTGACGTCATAATTTTATGATCCATTACTGTTTCCTAATTTGATGATCCAAACGAGACAGACAAGCTGACATTGTCATACTAACCATTGGATCCCATTTCACCTGTCCTTAGTTACAATTGGAAAATCAGTATTTTCCAAATTTTTGTACGTTTACAGTGCTCATTGATCTGGGCACAGTGAACATTAATATAATTTAATTGTTTCTTTATTTGAGCTCCATCTTCTAGTATAAATTCATATGTTGGACTTCTGCAGAAGTAGACATATGTTAGCATACCAGGTTCTAGCTTGGCCATAATGGGACGCAAGCCATTCTATAATGCAAAAGATGGAGTAAATAAAGGCCCCTGGACAGAAGACGAAGATCTTCGCTTGATCCAATCTATAAAAGCTAATGGTGAAGGACGCTGGTCTGCTCTAGCCAAAAATGCAGGTAAGAATTCTGTAGAAATCTGCATTTTATAGTCTCTCAATATTATTGTGGATCTAATGAAATAAATCATCATCACTTACCTATTATTACAAACAATATATAGTGCATGAGTCTTAAGGGAGCAGCTAATTTCCTAGTTATTTATAATAATATATGGTGAATGATTTTTTTTTTTCTAATTAATGGGCTATTGTTTTGATAATGAAGTCTTATATATTAAGAAATTTTAGATTATTTTTTTTTATTTACTTGAAATATTAAATATTTGAGATTTGAAATGTTATGTAGTCAGAGATTCTAGGCTAAAATCTTTTTATTTACTCGAAATGTTATATATTAAAAGAACCAGGTTAAAATCTCTCTATTTAGGAAATTAAAAACCTTCTCTTTATCTGTAATTGCCTTAAGAAAGGATAAATAAACAATTGCCATTAAATCAATTAGAGCAACTGACCCAGTATAATTGGCAGAACCATTTACCAATTCCTCTAATCATAAACAATACAAAACAATATAATTAGTAAATGTATTGGTGATCCCTGAACATCAATCGCATGACTACATACAGGTCTGAAGCGTTGTGGAAAGAGTTGCAGGCTTCGTTGGATGAACTATCTTCGGCCAAACCTCAAACGTGGTAACATTTCACCGGATGAAGAAGACCTTATAATAAGACTCCATAAATTGCTGGGAAACCGGTAAGGAAATATCGATTTTCTAATAGATTATGTTGTTTCAGTTATGTTTTTGATCCATCTTGAACCGTTGTAATGGCAGGTGGTCACTAATCGCGGGGCGTATACCGGGCAGAACTGATAACGAAATCAAGAACTACTGGAATACTCGTTTGAACAAGAAAGCTCATGGCAATGGCAGCATTGGCAGATTGAAGTCCGTTAGACAGACAGAGCCAAATGTTAAGGAAGCGGCTGTGAATTTGACACAAACCATAAACACCAAGCGGTTGGGTGAAAGAGACGAAGTTATTGCTCAAGAGTTGAACAAGGGATCGACATCTTCCAATTCTATTGAATCCGAAAACTCAATGTGTCCCACGAAACAAAATCCAAGCTCCTATTTACATGCAGGTACCGTATCGGCAGAGATGAAGTTGTGGAATCAGTTGCAATTAAATCTTATCCTTCCTTCATCATGGACCAATTCGAGTTTCCTTCATATTGACGACTCTAATGTTGATACTGAGGAAAATGGCCATCCATATTCTTGTACCTTTGATACTGTAAATGTCTGTCAAGATTTTAGTGACCAGAAGATGTATGCAATCCCTCACAGTTCTTTGCCATTCCCTGAATTTGTCCCCACAGACACGATGGGTGAGTTTGCAGATTTCTTCAATTTTATTCCCTATCCATATTGATCTGCATCCTGGCACTGCATTCAAAGGATGACTGGGCATGTACATAGTTGGGTTTCATCACCTATTGATGTTTTGGTCTCATTCCCTATCCATATTGATCTGCATCCTGGCACTGCATTCAAAGGATGACTGGGCATGTACATAGTTGGGTTTCATCACCTATTGATGTTTTGTGAGACCAGGAAGTGGGAAGCTACTAGTGCTCAGCTGATTTTAAGAGCCTATATTTTTGGTTTGATTCAGAGTTGGATGTGGAGAGCTCTGAATGTTGTACAGAAGTTAATTGTATATGATGTACAGAATTTAATCGTATATGGTGATTCACGTCCAGCTACAGCATCTACGTTTTCATTGAAGTGAAATACAAAAAAATATTATATTAATATCCAATTTAATTGAATCTGTGAAATATATGTTAAAATCTTTATGGTATTTTTTATCACAACAAATAAATTTATGATTTTTGCATTTTAGGTCAACATAAATTTATAATTAATTAATTATAAATAATAATTTTAAGGAAACCTATACATTGAAATGGATCTTGAGTGGGGTTGTGGAATTTTCCATTGGTTTTTAAGAATAAACTTGTTAACATGTTTAATTGTGTCCAGGAAACCACATGTAATAAAAATGATATTCATGGTATTAACTTGTTTAATATGGCAGCTATATTATCTATATATATATTTTGATATATTTAGGTATTTAAGTTTATTTAAATTTATTATAAAATTTATTATAAATATATAATATTTATTTTTAAGTACAGTAGGGTTTTTGCACTGCATATATTATATATCATTTTTGGGATTTAACTATGTTAAGTAAGTTATTCATCTAGGACCATTTCCATGTATATATTAGAAAACTTGTCAATACTTAAATTTAAAAGAGTGAAGGGAACTCTACTTGAATGGTTCATGAGGCAAAATACTTGCTAAGCAAATGGGGTAGCAAGCTATGAAAAAATTCTCACTGTAGATCACGTAATAATGCAATGTAACTAAAGCAAAATACTTGATCTACTTCTACTATCAAACTTTGCGGAAGCTTAATCAATTTGAGCAAGATCAATCGGAACACATATAACAATGAAGAAGAAATCATACACATGAATCACAAAAGAATACTCTGGGGAAAGCCTCAACTAAAAACCCCGCTATCTATATTATCATACAAGTGGAAATATCTCAGGATTACACGAAACTTTAGCTCTGCAACTATCCAGTGCTCAGTACAATCCCTCACTATTGTTCATAGACAAAATAGACAACACATATGCCTTCCTTCAATCCTCCAACCCTCTTATTTCCTTGTGCAGTTTCTCTTGGGTCCTCTAGCTACAACCTGTGTGATTCTCACCTCACACACAACACTGACCTCTGAAATAACTGCACAATCCTGAAGGAGTTAATTCCTTTTGCATGGATGAGTTTCCTTTATAGGAAAATTCCTCCAATTGATATTACAATGTCCCTGTCTTTAACCTCAACTAGGTCTCTTTCTGAACTGACATGCATGAGTTATTTATGAGAGAATATCTAGTTATCTGGATAACACTAGTTGCATGCATGCATGAATTAAATGACTGAACTCACAATTAGTTCCTCCTTCTATTTGGAACTAATTTAACTGGACTGAACTCAATTAACTAAGCTAACTAATTACAACTCATCCTTATCTCCTTAATTAAGGGATAACTTCCTCAATCAATCACTGTTGCATGTCTTCACAAAGACTTCATGTTTGAATTTCTTCAATTAATTAACTCAAGATGAATTAATTAATTATTTTTCAAATAGCTAGTGAGACTAAATTCAAATTTTAATTCTCAATTTTGATTCAAGGACAAATCAAAATTGGAATATATCTCGAAGTTCTATTTATAACAATGCTATTTTTAGAATTTCTATTTTTTGTTATTTCCAACAGAATTGGAGTATATCCTGAAATACTATTTTTAGCATTTCTTGTTGTTATTTTCAACACTCCCTCTCAACAAGAAAGGGATTATCTGTCACCCTGATCCTATCTGTCACGACGCCAACGATGGCGGTAGTCTTTCAACCGTGCCGGTGAGGTGCGGCACCACCAAACACTTTCTTTCTAACAATACTCATGCACATGGACTATGCCTATCCACTTACTCCTACTTAGTTTGTGATTCTCAACCAAGTATAATTAAGTTATCTTTTATACCAATGAACACCCATACTTATTCATTATCAACAACAATTATAAACGAGAACACAATTGCACAGTATAAAGGGGAGGGGCAACTCCTTGAACAATGAGTCTGCCCAACAATATATTAAGAATATCAGTTTACAATACACAAGTATGCTTGGCAAGACCAAGTCCCATACTTAGCCAATTTTACAATCAAGACAATCTCGGTTGCCTCCTTCGTTTCACCTCCGTGCACCCTTGCATGATGGGAGGGCGCTCACCTGAGCCACCAAGACACCCTTGTCAAGTCTTGGCACAAACGACACCTCTGCACGATCACCTGGGCACACCTTGCCCAACGACTTCACCGACTCACCAAGTGCGTTTCCAAAAGTGTGACTCCACCAAGAGAGCGCACGAGCTATGCGCTTGCCTCTCTTTATTTCTGCGCACAAGACAACGCCTTCTCCTTAAGCGAAGATCGAATGATCGTTGTCGAATGAATGATGGTTGAACGCTCCATCGCACTGCATATATAGTCACCATAGCGTGTGGGTGGGCTACCCAGCCGACCGCCCCACAAACGCCATACACACCCCTCACGAGCACCTTCGATGAGTCGGCCTCCACTCCATCGTAAGTCATCCTTACTCCATCGCACATCTCACACTTGTCGTTCATCATTCGCAAGTCCTCCGTCGTTCATCGCATATCGTTCGTCGCAAGAACCGGTCGCACCGTCGTGCATGACCGCCCGTCGCACAACCAATGCATGCCTGTCGCACAACCAATGCACGCCCGTGCGCGTGCCCGGGTTGCCCGGCGCCCAACCGTGTCGCACAATCACGAAGGCTTTACATCCTCCTCCACCTGAAATTGCTGTCGTCCTTGACAACATACCATCTTGGTATCCATCCACCAAGATCATCAATATCCATGATGTCAACTCCTCCACATACTGCAAACATCCCTGCAACATATGTAGAACTCCATTTCCACCATGTCTCACCTCAGCGACCAACCATCACCAAGATAACCATACCAAGGTACACATCCCATCGGTATGTCATACATCGGAACTCATCTCAATCCATGATCATTGACCACCCTGTCACGAACTCCACATGCTGCTCTCCATCATGGAAGGCTGGTCCTTCCATCTCAAGCTACATGCTCACTACAACATATCGTGTCAACCCCATCATGTGTCACCCTCATCCTGTAGTCTCCCATCAGAACACACATCTGAATGCTCCCCATGAAGTGTAGACCACATCTCTCTGTCAAGCATCATCTCTACATGTATACCGGTCCAACCTGATACGAACACACCTCTGCACATTGGTACCCCTCATGACTCAAACTAGTTGGGTAGCTAATCCAACCATACGCCCAAACCACAAGAATGCACATCCTTATGTCACCATCAGTCTTTCCCTGACTTCTGCTACATCTCGGACTCATCAAGAATCTATCCAATTCTCATGCTCAGGTCCATGGAAACTCCATCCCATCTGCAACATGATCAAGCCATGGCTTTGTTTCACAAGAGTGTACAACCTCTCCACTAGCTCATACATCTCCATGTCGTAACAACATCTGCACAACATCCTTTGCTTTGGCATACCCCCATAGAATGTCCATGAATGACACATCTACTCATGCTCCCACATAATGTCCCTGAATAACTGTCATGCTCCATGTCTCCAACCCTATGTCCATGACACTAGTTGTCCATGGTGTCCAACTCATGTAGACTCCATCCCAACATTTGGCCACCTGCACCCAAGTCTGCAATCTGTCATAAAGAAGCCTCCTTTCAAGGCCCCTTGCTAAGTTGATGTGGTTCCTCCCTACCAAGGCCTCCACACCAACCCATCTCCAAGGTTGTCTATAGAGAAAGGAGGGCCAGGAAGTTTCCTCCCTGACTCTCATCCACCCATGTATCGGATTGATGTTGTGTCCTCAAGTATCTGTGCACAGCCTCAATCTCCTCACATGTACATCCAAGCTCCTTGAGCTTGTCCTTCGTCAACTGAAAGTCATATATGCCCATAGCATACCTGCAAAAATCCACTATGCCAGCAGGATCTCTACCCTCATAATCCTCGTCAACCACTGCCTCTGAAGTAGTACTTGGACTCCCTTCTTTCACAACTCCATTGTGAAGATCATCAGTAGAATATGTCTTTGTCAAGTGCCTCAAGGTTCGTGAGACTGCCTTCTCACTTGCTTCATTCTTTCTCACTCTTGCAACGAAGTCAATCAACTCCCCTTCCTTCGTTGTTTGAGTCATACTCCCAAGTCCTCTTTGCTCCACATCCTCATGCTTCACATTTGGATCTTTGGGATACAAAGTCATAGAATTCATCCTCGGTCTATACCCCAAGCAACTCCTTCTATTCATCGGTACCATCATGGTTCTTCCCTCAGCTGTGATCAAGAGAATGTCTCGGTCCACCATCGGTATGGCTTGTGCAAGCTTCATGAAATCTTGCCCCAGCACCATAGAATGATCATCCATGTCCATATCTCTCAAGTCCAACTTTCCAAACCACGATCCCACTCTTACTTGAGTGTTCTCCATCACACCAATAACAGCTTTCATGATAGATTTGACTGCTTTGAAAGAACTCAATTCCCTCTCCATCTTTGCTTTCTTCCCAAAAGACTTTGCTGCCTTCCTACTCAAGAAGCTATGATTAGCCCCTGTATCAACCAAAGCTACAAATCTCTTGCCCTTCACGGTCACCTGCATAAAGCTCAGCTTCAAGGCATCACCTCCTTCTGTCCGCTTTGTCTTGTGTCTTATATCAGCAACCTTCTTCAAGAATTCGGCCTCAGATGTGTCAATTGGCTCATGCTCCAACTTGACATTCTTCTTAAGGTACTTCACTACCTTGCTTGGCTCCTCTAGGCAACCCGATCCTGGCCTAGCTTGATCTTCTTTAAGCTTGTCCTTCATCGGCCTCTGCTTAAGTGCACCAACCAAGTGTCCATTAACTACTCTCATGGAACTAAGCTTCCGAACATCCTCTAGATTGTCTTTGTAGTAAGTCCCTAGCCTGTCAATGTAGTCGAGCTCTTCTTGCTCAATCATGACAACCTTCTTACCAAGAAGCTTCTTCTTTATCTCCTCCTCAACCTGCTTGATTTCAGCTTCCACCATGGCACTTTTCTTCCTTAAGCAGGCTCTTTCATCCAAGAGCTCTTGAAGACCAAGACCACTTCGTTGGATCTCCTCATCAAGTTCCTCGAGTTCAACATCTGTCGTACTTCCGCATTGGCTCTTGAGTTCTTCAAGTTCTCTCCTTAGTTTCGAACAGCTTTCCTGAATCTTCATGTTCTTAGCCTTCATCAAAACCCAGTTAGAACTCCATTGACCCATTTTTTCCAACACTTCATACCAGAAGACTTCACCTGCATCATGGCTAGATTCACCTGTCGTAGACTTATCCACCATCTTGCCTATCATCCTTCTCCCCGGTCCCTACATGACATGAACCAGCCCTTGTTCCACTTGAGTGTGAAACCACTTCCTTCACCTGCAAGTACCTATCATCATAGTCACTTCTTCCAAGTGCACCACACCTGCACTTCGTCACGAGCAACCTTGCTCAAACCAACTTCAACTGAGCTCTGATACCAACTGTCAAGTTGTGTATCAGCTTCAATGCTTCAACACTTCATCAACCTGGTCATCAGCCTACTCTGATACCAACTGTCAAGTTGTGTGTCAACTTTCATCCGCAAGCTTCACCAGATCTGATGCCAACTGTCACGACGCCAACAACGGCGGTAGTCTTTCAACCGTTCCGGCGAGGTGTGGCACCACTGAACACTTTCTTTTTAACAATACTCGTGCACATGGACTACGCCTATCCACTTACTCCTACTTAGTTTGTGATTCTCAACCAAGTATAATTAAGTTATCCTTTATACCAATGAACACCCATATTTATTCATTATCAACAACAATTATAAACGAGAACACAATTGCACAGTATAAAGGGGAGGGTCAACTCCCTGAACAATTAGTCTACCCAACAATATATTAAGAATATCAGTTTACAATACACAAGTATGCTTAGCAAGACCAAGTCCCATACTTAGCCAATTTTACAATCAAGACAATCTCGGTTGCCTCCTTTGTTTCACCTCCGTGCACCCTTGCACGATGGGCAGGTGCTCACCCGAGCCACCAAGACACC
>APFE030958210.1:9004-80366 GCA_000404065.3 Pinus taeda
GCTCATTTATAGATATAGTTAACTCGCACAGTGGCTCAGCTTGAGCGATCTGTTGACACAAGAGTTTAACCTGAGATATTAGCGCATTGTTTATCAATGATGCTTCTTTTCTAAACTCTGCCACTTGCGAAGATCCTTTTATCTTCTCTAGCTGCGATGACATTTGGGCGATTTGCTCATCTTTGGTTTTACCATTTTCTCATTCGCTGCTTTCAACTTTTCCAATGCTTCTGTCAATTCTTTCTGTTTCTGGATCGCACTTTGGTCAATCCTTTGCTTCTCCGCTTCCAATTGCTGGGTTAATTGATTATTCATTTGCTGTTGTGCCAGCAACTGCTCCTCTTCTTGCGTGCCTTCTGCTTTGTCTCAGCCAATTCCGTCTGTAATGTGGAGATTTCTTGGTCCTTATTCTTGAATAGAAGGCTTACCTGCGATGCTTTGTCGATTGTTGCTACCGAATAGGGTCCAGCATATTGTGACAATTTAGTTAGATCATCGGAGGGGTCCCATTTCTCCTTCCATACTACATTACCCGTGATCGTTTTCTTTGGAAAGATAGAAGGTTGATCAATCCTTCGTCTTTTCCTTGATCGCTTTACAATTGCTCTATGCCTCGGGCTGTAGAAAACATCCAATGGAGGAATATCTTCTACCTGCAAAATGATTTGATCGGTGGGATCTTTTGGAATTATCTCAACATCCTTAGACTTGGGTGGGCTGCTGGTTCCGCTTAGAACCTGAGGTGAAGTAACGTCTTGCGTGTCGCTGGTCTTAGAAGTGTCTGTATCTTTTGAGCGTTTTGATCCACTGATGATAGAATCAAACTGCTGCCATTCCTGGAGCAATTTGGGGTCTGTGGTAGCGTCCATATTGACATTAGTAGTGGTCTGTTTCCCTTTCTCAGTTTGAGACTCCTTCTGTACTTGTTCCTGTTCTTTCTTCTGATGCTCCTCCTGTTCCCTCTGCTGTCTATCCTCATGCTCTTTCTTTATCCGTTCTTCCTGCTCCTTTCTCTGCTTTCCCTCTTGTTCTTTCCTCTGCTTTTCCTCCTGCTCCTTATTATGATCTTTTGTTATAGCAGGAGGTTCCTTTAACTGTTGCCGACCAGGCTCGCTTGACGATGTCGCTTGGGTCATTGCTAATAAATCTAGAGGCAGAGTTTGCAACCTCTGATCTCTAAGTTTATTAAATTCAGTCAAGCCTTCATCATTATATTTCATCCTAGCGAGTTCTTTAGCTTGACCTATTGTTTCAACTGAAGTTAACAGTTCATCGAACATATCTTCCTGATGCTCAAATGTTGTTAATTTGGCGTGTTCTAATGTGGCATAGGCAACTAGCTTTGGATCAAATGCCCTGTTTGGGATTGTGGCCAGAGCTAAAGATTGAATCTTTGTGGATTCCTTTTCCACATGTTTGAGATCATGCAGCGTAAAGACACCACACCTCAGGGGAAAAGAGGGCCAGCCTCTTTTCTTTTCTTTTTTGAGAGTATGTGTAGTACTCTCAGTCATAATCTGATAGGCGATTTCTCTTGCTAGCAGCTTATCCGGAACATATAAAGGGAGAACATGTGGGTTGGCTTGGCTGTCGTAAACTCTGATATAGGTAAATTGCTCTTCTCCAAACCAACTAGCCACTGCTGGTAAATCAAAGGAAGCTTGATAGGAAATCTTCAAAATGGGTTTATCAAAAATGGAATAGTAAATGGGCACCATAAAGCCATTACAGATTTGATACAGGTGGTTTTTGTAAGAAGACTTCCACAACTTTCGGTGATATATATGAATGGGCGAGGGGTCCTGTGCAGTCCACCTCCAACCAAGAACAGGAAATTCGGAATTGAAACATAATGTGTCTAAGATATATGCACTATAGTAAAATGGGGGGATTTTCCTTTCAGTGACCACAGTCTTATTTCTAAAATCACGAACAGCTACTGCTAGTTTATCCGAGAGAATAGTAGCCCAATCCATAATTATACTGTTTACTGCTGCCTCCATAAGAGGAAGCATTTCTATGGTAAAACTAGCACAGTCGTGTAATCCCCATAACCTACACATCATTATACCTGCATAGAAATAAGGAGAAGCCAAAGTATCAACTGAGTACTTACCGGAAGGTTCGTGTTTGTGCTTGTTCGGATTTTGTCTCCAATCCTTGATGGGTTCGGATTCAATTTCATTTTCGCTTGCAAACTTCTCCAGGAAGGCGCTGTTGTATATTTTCTCTGGCTCAGGCAAATGATACATTTGCCTTAAGTCATCTGCCTTGAATGATCCGAAAATCCTCCCATCTCTGGTGTTGAAAGTTCTGTCCATGATTGGGATTTCTTCAATTGCCCATCGCACAACGTCTGTGTATGGGAGAATTTTCTCCCTGGCTGCTATCTTGTGAAGGAAAGAGTCGGCTAAATCTTTGAGATTACAATCAGACTTTCGTAATGAATCCGCGCTAGCTTATGTTACCATCTTCTTTGGTTTCTCGGCTTCAATTAAGTCGTAAGTGCCTTGCCAAGTAACTCTGGTGAGACCCGTGCATGTAGTATCAGATATTAGGCCCTTCTTCTTGTTTGCAGCAGCTTGTCCTGCGACTGGTGGATTGGAAGCACCCGCATTCTTCTTAGATTTCTTACCCATCATGCTCGAACTCCTGTCTATGAATGAATTCTACACAGAGAGGCAATTGTGCGTAATAGAGAGAGATAACAATGAAAACTTGCAAGCGATAACGTATGAATAGGTGCGCAGTAATATATTCAGCTTTTAAAACGGGCGCGGAGACAATCCATAGAAAGATTTTAAGACATGATTCCATTAATTGGCCGTATAAAACCTGTCACCCTATAAATGCCCATTATATCGTTATTCGGGCGAGTAATCTCCTTAAGCATGCAATGGACGTATTGGCGGCTGAGCGGAAGTGATTAAGCATTAAATATGAATAAATTGAGCTTTCCAATCACTTTAATGGCTTTTAATCGAAAACTGTGCCTTATCGCATCGCATCGGGGGTATGACAAGCCCGCCTTAACAATGTATATTAGGTACCGCCGATCGCCGAATGCGATATCGCATCGGCAAAAAGCTTTATGCGCATCAAGACTTTAGTAAAGGTAACCCGCCGATCGCCGAATGCCGATTGCGCATCGCATCGGGGAAAATGGAATGGGGCACTTTTAGACGTGCATTGGATATTGCCGATCGCCGAATGCGATATCGCATCGGTGGAAAGCTTTGTGCCAATTTATATATCTCTTATGTCATTGCGATATGCGATCTTGCGATCGCTTTATCGCAATGACCAAGATTCACGTTATTTCTTTAAAAAGGGTTTGTTCAAAAAGGGTTTTATAAACGCATTCATTTGATTATCGGACTTTTTGAACAATAGAAGTATTGATATCAATTTCTCTTTAAAGGGACCCAGTTCATAGGTTAATGTTTTATGAATAAAAATGATATGAAATGGGGGGGTGTTTGTAGAGCACAACATTACCTCTATCGATCTGCTCTCACCCTAGGACATTATGGAGGATAACACATGCCACTCCTCTTGAAAATTGTGTAGTTTTCTTCGATAGTCTGCCTACTACCCGATACCCCACACCACTTGGAAACTCCATAGACATGTCCTGCATGGATGCCTTTGAGATCTATGCAGTTTTTTCCAGCAAGCTCCCACAACTCGCTCTTGGCCTCCTCTAGAAATCAGTGAATTTTTCACTACGAGTACCTCTTGCTACCCACAGTGCCTTCCTCAAGAAAAATATGCAATTTCGCCTCGCTACTCAGCCAAATCCTGTAGATGTGACTGCTATCCCAAACTAATCAACCCAACCTATAAGCGACCTCTGCGTAGTTTTTCTTGGGAGTGCCTCAAAGCCTCACATCATGATCTGACATGTGCTTTGCGCTATTTAAGAGCCTTTCCCTCTCTCCTAGTCACCTACACCTGGAAATGAAAGGCAATGCACCATGGTAGACTAGGGGATTTTTGGATTTGATGTCGTGTCATCGTGAGTGATTACAGGAACAGGTACATGGATAAGACATGGCACGATGAAAAATGAGATGAACAAGGAGCACATGTTAGAGGCTTTCTCGCGGTTGGGAAAACACACAAAGCATACAAAGTACGAAGAGAAGGAGACACGTGCACATGCATGAACCATCAAGCGAACACCAAGACCATTGAAGGCTCTGCACACCCTGCCATGCATAGGTGAAGCTATGGTACACCATGAGCACACTCATCACTCAAAAACACAACAAATCGACATGAGCAACACAACCAACATCTGCATACGAGTAGTTTCATGTCAAGTTCTATCATGAGTCCCCTCGGCCACATCACTACCTTAGGTTATCATTGTGTAATCAATGTAATGTAACGTGGAAGTCCTAGATACCCACGGATGAAGTCAAAGAGTCATGTAAGTTGAGGATTCATGTATGTCGAATAGTCATGAGGGAAGTTGAAAAATCACAAGGGTCAGTTTCACTCTTGGCTATATATACCCCTCATTTGTACTTACAAAGGAATTTTCACCTTGACTCCTCCCACATAGCCTTGAGAGTATGTAGTCCTTTTCTTTGATGAGAAAGGAGTGGCTAAATTCCCTATTATTGGGGTTAGTGATGTATGGTGTATGAATGTGTCTTGAAACTTTCACCTAATTTAGAATCATGTTAACATGCTAGCATGTTTTCACACATGTATTGTATTTGTTTGTAGGACTATTCTTTGGACACTTGTAACACATGTTGCTTTAACTTGTAGTGATATAGTTGAACTATTTTAGTTGTTTTAGTGAATATTGTTTTGGAAATGGGTTGTATGAGTTGTTAACTCTCTCTTGTGAGTGTGGAATATTCTGTCAGACACTCAAAAGATTCATTCTTGTAAAATTGTTATAACAATTGTCGCACTTTGTGGACTATTTTGTTGGTTGTTCTACGTGATATATGTTCACTTTTTCTTTGTGATTTCCACATTCCTGTGGACTAATCCACTGGAAGTTGCGCATATCCTGCTTTGTTGTTTCTCTCTAATAGAGTTGGGACTATCCCCTTTCATCTTGAGACTCATTCTCACCCATCCCTTTGCAGTGAAATAACTTAGAAACAAGTTACACGAAGCACTCAAGAGGTACACGAACCTTGTTGTTTGAAGACTAAGTATACGATTTTCATGTGTTAACAAGCAAGATCTAGGGCATGTCTTTAAGATAATGGCAAGCAGGCTATTGTACGAGATGAGACTCCTACAATAAATGGTGTGAGGTCTAGTTGGGACTTCATACCAGGGAGTTCCCTTGAATGTTGGTGGGTCCAGCGCCATCAACAACATATAAAAATCCTATAAACCAACATCCAAACTGACCTTGGGGAGTAGAATGGGAAATAGTCTCAGAAGAGAAATATGACAAGTATGGATATCAATCCCTTCTCTTTATCAAGTCTACAAAGCCTCAAACACGATGCAAGAATGAGACCAATCTGAAGATCGTCTCAAGCCGAAAGGGTTTAGTTCCAAACTTTGCAAGGATGATGTGTTGAGGCAGTATTTGGTTGCACCCTAATGATGCAGTAGAGAAGAAGAATTTGGAATCTCTCAGCTAATGCCAAATTTGACTCATATAGAATAGTGGGATTAACCAAGGTGTGAATGAGACTCATCTTGGATGAGATGTCTTGGAAGTGATTTCAAAAGCACTGTTTCTTGAGAAGGGCTAAGGATCCATATCCTTTGTTGATCTGAGGTTGAAGCACTCGTCACAAACATAAGCTGGGACCTGAGAATTTCACCCCCACGTAAGTATATGTGCTGGTGATCTCAACCTCCTCCCCTCTAAGTAGGAAGTGAAGGTCTGAATTTTTCTTCACCCCATTAAAGATCATAACCTTTGTGTTACCCAGGTTGATCATCAATTGTTCAAGATCACAAAACAAAGATAAGGCATCAAACTACCTCTCTAATCTTTTTCAGGATGAGGAAAGGAGAACCATGTATTAAAAAAGGAGTAAAATAGATATGAGAAGGTGGTGAAGAAGGTAGTTGTGGGTGTCCTCAATATGCTCATGTAGAAATGCTTTCGACTCATCGATATAGATCCCAAATAAGGTAGGGGATAGTGGACAACTCTGCTTAACCCCAATAATGGTATGGATGAAATCAAACATCCCATGAACCTTGCAAAGGCGGCCAAGGACACACTCATACAGGGCCACATAATAGCTATCAATAGGGTGGTTAAGATGCCAATATCTATGAGATGCCAATATTTCTGATTCTCTTTAGTAATTATTCCCTCAAAACACAATAAAAAGGAATTTGAAAATCTACGAAATTTTCCAGAGAGGGGGATGTAGAATATGGGGTATTCATATGATTTTTCTTACTTTAAAATGAAAAATTGGTTGTTTGGAATTATTATTTTGTTTATTTTAGTAGATTCTACAGTCCTCCTATTTCAACTTCTTGTCCAAGAATCCAATTCGTTTAGATTATATCATTCTTTTGGGTTAATGGTCGTCTTTTTTGTCACTTGACATCTGAGGAGTATGAGAATAACCAAGATGTAGTCCAAAAAACTACATGCATAGTGTGCATGTTGTAACAATGGATGTACAACAATATTAAATATTTATGGCAATAAAATGTATTTGAATTGGGCATAGCCATTATAAATATCCTTTTGTATTAAGTAGTGAATGGCCTAAACAACAAAAGGAGAAAATCAACAAAGCAATGATCCATGAAAGGTGCTTAGGAGGATCTGGATACTTATATATGTAGGGTTCCCTTGCCCTTCCGCAAAGTTTTAATTCTAGCAAATTGAGTGGAGATATCCTCGTGGTCAAGTCTTAAAGTTTTGTGTTCCCTTTGTAATTAATTAATTCTCATTGGTTATGATCCAACATAACGTTTTTGAGTACAAATTTCACATTTCATATAGCTCTATTGTGCAAAGGTATTGATTTTGGCACCCTTGCGTGTGACCTAAGTTTGGCACCCAATCAACTATTGAAGTGCAAACGTCATCGATGTGTTCATCTCAATCTGTGTGCACTTCATCATCGTCTTGGAAAATCTCTTGTATTGGAGTAGGGGTTTGATCATGATATTGTTGGGCAACATTTTGTGTTCTTAGATGTGCAAGAGCACTCCTTCCTATTAAATAAGAGGAGCCTTTGTGACTTCTCATGAGTTCACATGACATTGTCATAAGTTTGTTGAAAGAGTCTTGACAAAGAGGGACTGCATGGCATGCATAAGCATGGGATAAAGCCAGCATAGAAGGGACAAATCCCAATCCCAATACGCAAAAGCACAAACAAAGCAGTGTATGGGAATGAGAGTGAACGTAAAAGGAAATGAATGGTATATAGTTCAAAAAATGACTAAGATAAAGCACTATCATGGTACTTAGTCTAATGAGACTCCAAGCACACAAATAAGTATTAATAATATTATTTATATTACATAAATTTCATATATCTATATATTGAAATATTTTTATTTTTTAATTTGATTAAAATTTAGATAAATTTTGCAATCTTGTACCACCCTCCACATGAATGAAGCACATGGATAGGTGGTTGTGTGCAAGGAGTTAATTAATTCCATCCGTGAAGGTGGAAAGAGGTATTATCAAGGTGTTACCTTTTAGTTTTTTTCTGGACAAGTTTGGTAAGTTTCGTGTCTATGTGTTCCATTTGATTTGGATCTGGTCTGAGATGCTCATTGTCCTAGGGAAGGAGGCCCTCATGAATCATTGCCCGTTCAGTCTCACTTGGTTCAAGTCTCTTTTTGTGCGTATGTTTTCAGTCCCAATTCTTGTATCCCTGCTCTTATGGCTCACTAATGGTTATGTTTTAAACAGCTGGGTGTGGAAGGAAACCAATAAGGAACTACTTATGGGTGTTACGTAATTGTGTAAGGAGTTTCTTTTTTATCTCATTCCCATGTCAATGGTTTATGGAATCTTGTTGTTGCGTATGGGTTTGGTCTTTGAGCCTCTCTTGGTTCTATTATTGTCTCTAAGATGGGTGTGGAAGGATACCAATAAGGAACTACTTATGGGTGTTACGTAATTATGTAAGGAGTTTCTTTTTTATCTCATTCCCATGTCAATGGTTTATGGAATCTTGTTGTTGCGCATGGGTTTGGTCTTTGAGCCTCTCTTGGTTCTATATTGTCACTACCCTGATGCAAGGGATTGATTTATGGTATGAATATAAGTGGACTAGGCTTGGAACCTTCAAGGTTACGATATTTTGAAGATTCTATTTATATTTACAACGTGAGACATATCATGGAAAAGTTGGATTAATGTGTGGTTTGGGGACTTTGTTTCTTGTTGGTCATCTATCGATAATAAGCAATTGAATTTCTTTCTATTTCTGTTCTCTTCTTCTTATATGGTTATCTTGGAAGGTGTCATGTTCTGAAGCGACCCTTGGAAGCTTCTTGCACTTGTTTATTAACTCCAATTGGGTCAACTTCTAGGGTTACAATTAATTTATAACAAGCCTTGCAGGAACCTCAGCTACGTGGCTAGTGCTTCCTCTAGTAAAGGAAAGGCTACCCAAGGATCTCACAACTAAGGTAAACAGAGGAAAACATCCCCTACAAGTAGTCAACTTAGTGCATCAAGTGGTGAAGTTCGTGGGCGTAAGTTGGCTTCCTAAATCATTAATGAAGTGCCCCATATATACTACTCATGAAACTCTACCCCAGTTAGACAACTGCAGAATGGGAAGAGGAGCTCAACCAGAAAGTAGATATTTCTGAAATTGATTTGGAAGATTGGCAGAATTTGGTGCTAGACTACGGTCATTCCCTAGGACGGTCCACCCAATACAAACAAACAATGCATTTATATTGGATGATGAAGAACCTACTATGAAAATCCCTCTAGCATGTCCTAATAGGTGCACCTTCGTCTTCTCATGGGTACCTAAATTATAGTAAGGAGTTTTAGAAGATTCAATTCCAACTGCAACAACAAAATAGCCATCTGAGTCACATCACACAACAAATTCTAGGTATCAGTGAAACTGAGCTACCAGGCTCTAGTGCAAATGACCCTCCTCTTGTTGATTTAGCATGGTGTGTTGGTGCACCCCTTGTTTTGGTTTTTGTATGCAAAAATTTCATGCTTTTTAGAATGTTTACAATTATCTAGAATGTAGGAAGTGTAAGGACATTCATACTTATTTAGGATGGCTTGCTAGACTCATCATATTTTTATTTTGGATGACTTATCATGCCTTTAGGTGGTCAACAGAATTGATGTCCTATAAGACACGTTGAGGCCACCTAACAATCTAGAATGTGGAGGTAACTTGTTTCTTTTTTGACATAAAATTAATAAAAGGCTCCTACCAAACTTGCAAAAAAATAAAATTGGATACATTTTTCTCAATTGATTAAAACTTTGATAATACAAATAGTTGCATATAAATATACTTGACAAATTTTTTCACATATTTTATACATTTTATAATTTTTTTTAATAAATTATATATATCATTGATTATACCTTAATTTTTTTATTGTAAATACTATGTTTATATATATATTTAATAATTAAATTAAATGTAAATATATTAAATATAATAGTTAGGAATCTGAATCATATATATGTATATATATTACCATTTAAAAAATAAAATAAAATTTATTTATATTTTTCAAATTGAATAGACATTATATTTTATTATTATTATTTTATTTAATGCTTTATTTACACAATTCAATGGCCTAAAATTGTTGTCATTGGGTTTTCATCACAGGGTATAAAGCCATTATAAAGGGGAAAAAACAAATCTCAACATGCAAAAGATTTTTTTCACTTGGTATTCATCAACGGGTATAAAGCTAACAGAGAGGGAACAAAACCCAATCGCAATGCGCAAAATTTTTGTTGTCACTCGGTATTTTTGTTGTCACTCGGTAGACACATAACCCTCAAAGCTACATTGACCCTTTTAAGTCGTTGGAATCTCCAATAATGGCATTTATGCAAAATTTATTTTTAAAGATATGCATTGAATTTTTTGAAGGTTCACAAGTGAAGCCTTGGAATTGCAACATGGGTATTAAGTCATGTTATATTTTTCTATATTATTTTTTCATGAATAAAAACAATTTAACTACAACATGGGTATTAGCTCATGTTATATTTTTTTATATTAAATTTTCACGAATAAAAATAATTTAAATGCAACCTGGGTGATAGGTCATGTTATATTTTTATATATTATTTTTTCAACAATAAAACAATTTAGGTTAGTTAGAGATGAATTAGGGATGAACCACCATTCTATTTACGAATGATTAAAGAATTTTGGTTTTCTAGATTAAGACTAGTGATTGGGTTATATATATAAACAAAGAAGGTGCTTTAAGTTTTTGGATACATGGATTTTTTTTCAACTGTTGGAATTTATAATTATTATTAATATTTTTAATACTTATTTCTTCTCAATTTTCAAATTAATCTAAATAAAGTACCATCTGAAAAATCTCTCTATATTAAAAAAATGATTATTTCTATGAAGAATAATAATAAGTATAGATGAAGAGGTTGCCTTATTCTTACCTCTATTTCAAATAACTTCAAAATGATTTATATTATAACTTTTCTTTAATCTAATTTATTTCATTTTTTTAATGAAATCCATATGAATATTTATATTAAAAAAGAGATTTGGCATCCCAATTAGAATTGTTATGTTTCTTTAGCATTATCAATATCTATTGTGGATTTGAAAATGAGCACGACAACAAAATCCAAACCCTCAAGGGGGAACTCCATATCCCAAAACATTTATTCCCTTTCTAACTAATTTTTTTTCCAAAAGGCTCCCAAAATCCAAATACATTTATGTTCCACTTTTCACTACTTCTCAGTTTGATTTTCACTGACTTCCTATTTTCTTTGATGAGATAATTTTAATCCTTTTCCCAACTTGAATCCAACCCATATTTTTAAGTCAATATAAGAGGTCACTCATCTAGGAGTGATCTTTGTTGTCTTTGTCTTCTTTCACATTTGTCTGATCAACTTGAGATGTTGCTTTTCTTGTGTTATTTCCTCAAAATCCATAGGAGGGTCCATTTTATCCAATGACAATAGAAATTGATTATTTATTCAATAAAATATGGCCTTTTAACATGCACCTAGAGCTACAAAGCAGTAGATCTAACACTTTTGCCTACTCAAATTGGATGATCCAGAGTCATTAGCTTTCAGAAGGGATTGTTGAAAATGAGCGTTCTATATTATTGGGCTAGAATATTCCTCAACATGCACTTCTTCCTCAC
Organism: Pinus taeda; assembly: GCA_000404065.3. Classification (NCBI taxonomy): domain Eukaryota; kingdom Viridiplantae; phylum Streptophyta; class Pinopsida; order Pinales; family Pinaceae; genus Pinus; species Pinus taeda. The sequence goes on from APFE030958210.1 coordinate 20,342, forward strand.
TAAATTTTTTTTACTCCAATGAATCCTTTAGAACAAGAACTTCTTAGTTATTTTTTTCCTTTCCCTTTTTTCTAAGTCTCTTCTTCCTTGTATATCATAGGATGTTCACTTTGAGATCCTTCCCACCATTTGGGCCTTCAACTACTTCTCATGGCTCTATGATTCTATAATCACTTGGGGCAATGTTGTATTGCATGCCTCTTTCATAACACCCTTGACATCAAAATGAAACATTTTCATAATAAAGCTTCTGAACCCATACATAGTTTGGTGCCATTACATTTATCTCGAGAGGGAAACCATTATTAAAATCCATTTCCACCCATATTCGAGCATAAGCGGTCTTAACAAATTTTCAAAATTCGAACTACCACAATAACTTTTTCCTATTGCATTTCCAATAGAAGTCAACATTGGAAGATTCAAGAGCCTTACCCAAAATAGAGTCATAGAGATCAATGTTGCAACTACATCAAAAGAAAGAGTCCAGGGCTACATGAAGAGACCAACACTACCTCAAAACCAATGTCCAAAATCACAAATAAGTTGCTTATCCTCAAGAGAATAAAAAACAACAACAAAAAAATCCTGAACCATTAGATAACTATTTAGATATTGAGATAGTAAGGGTTTCTAATTTTCATAGATCCACTTATGAAGATCAATCAATCCTGGCCAAAACTGATTAAGTTTATAGACCAAGTTGAGCTCAGATAATATATATATATATATATATATATATTATATATATATATATATATATATATATATATATATGTGTATGTATGTATGTATATATATGAGCTCAACTTGGTCTGTAAATTTAATCGGTTTTGGCCACACTTGACTGATCTTCATAAGATTTTCATAATCCACTTATGAAGATCAATTCAATCCTGGCCAAAACTGATTAAGTTTATAGACCAAGTTGAGCTCATTATATATATCTTATATATATATATATATATATATATATATATATAATATATTATATATATATATATATATATATATAAGAGCTTAACTTGGTCTATAAACTTAATTAGTTTTGGCCACCATTGATTGAAATATAATTATATATGTTTTGATGCAGCCAAAGGCTTCATCCTTTAAGGGGAAATTGCATGGAGGAGCTTCTTGAACAATCAAAAGAGTAGATCTTGATTTCAACATGGCACTGTAAGAAACCATAGCTTGATCTACTTGAGAAATAGGATTTGTTGAACCAACAACCATTCCTTCCAGAGAGATAGTCCTCATTGATGATGTCCAATGGTGCTTACATTGATGCCAACATTAGTTTCTAAATGCTCTTAATATATGTCAATGGATTGCATTAATTGGAAGCTCCAATGGACAAGAAGCCATGGAAGGAAGAGAAGGAAGCCCAATTGTTTAGAAGCCCCTATGGTATGATAATGATGTCAAACATTTGACGAGGTATTTTAATGAGAAGATCAATGACATTGAAAGCAAGACCATCATCATTGTGTAGTCCTTGTAATGTCCATTCCAACAATAGGCAACGTACAACATAACTTGTCACAATTGAGAAGATATGTTCATTCAAAAATGATGCCCCAAACCTGTGGTAAGGAAGTCGAAAATCAATGATAAAATACAACCTTATAATTGAATCAAACTATGGCATTTATGTCTAAGAAAAAAATGATTAAATTGAGTGGGTCTGCGGTTGACTAATCAACCCTCAAATGGAAGCATATTCTTTGTTAGACTCGCTTCCACATGAGGATTTATTTGGCCCCTAAAAGGAATTTCAATCGTGGAAATTATTATAACTTGCAACTACATAACTTTTAGGGCTCATCCATCTCCCATTTAGCCCCCTCCTTCCTCTATATATTAGGGCATCTATGTCCCTTCAATATGTATCAATTGATCATGCCTTATCTAATTTAATTACATTGAAATTTGTTAAGAGTCCTAGGAAATCACAAAGATTTGTTGGAGGTCGAGTTTCTATGGGTTAAGGGATTCATAGTTTTATATTTCTTGTGAAGAGTTTTGAGTTCACAAATATTGGGTGTTTGAGGCAATATTGTTTTGCTAGATTTATGTTATTTTTGGCCATGTTAGAGGCTAAAATTCGGGCCCTCTTCTGGGGCCATACTTTTGAGATGAAGGTTTGGTTTTCTAAGCCATTTTTTCTGTCACCTTTTCAACCAATTTCTATATGATCATTTCACGATGTTTAAGGAAAATCCAAGGTTATTTCAAAGTCGCAATTCACGCATAATTCTAGTTCTTTTTGAGGCTTATGAAGGTCATAATTAGGGTTAAGTTTTGGAGTTGTTTCAAGCTCTTTTTTGACCAGTCCCTGTGGAAGAACCTCAGTGCATGACATTGGTACTTCTCTTGAAGATTAAAATGAGCCTTGTTTGAGGTCTGAAGTAGTTTCAAGGGCTAATCAAATCTACAATCTAAAGACTCACTGAATTTAAAAGAAAAAAATGATTCTCATGAGAAGAAGCCAAGGAAGGATCTCAATTGAAGGGCTTACTAGGGGCATAGTATTGAGAATGATTAAGGTCTAACAAGTGGAATATTCAAGGAAATAGAACTTGTCAAAGTTTCAACAAATCAGTGGTAGAAAAAGGCACACCTCTCATCCACAAACTTAATTGAGGCATGAGACAATTGTAAAATTGTTCAGTTTATGTTTGAATTGAATGTTGAGGAAATATTTGGGGTAAAATATTAGTAGGAAAACCTTCAATAGTGTACAAGAATAAGTTTAGAAGTTGATCGAAATTACATCATTGAATTCTTGGCATACATTAGCAGAGACAATAATAATGGTTATTTGGTTATCATTGTAAGTGGGTCATTGTCCCTAGTACAAGAGCCCATAATTATTTTTCTATCTCTCATCTTCAAGGTGGTTGTGTGGTGCATAGAGAAGACCAAAGAGTCCTTTAGGTTGGAGCCTGAGAACATATTCAATCTTGAGGGTGGTAGAGTGGTGCAATGCAAACAATAAAGTCTCCCTTAGGTTGGATCCTCAAAATACTTTAGGGTGGTAGGGTGGCAGTAGGGAAAGTTGGAGCTTGTAGGGGGTGGAGCTCATAAAACTAGGGGGTTGAAGCCTCCTTTTAGTTGGAGCTGGTAAACGTGGGTGTTGGGACATCCTTTTAATTGGAGCTAATAAATAATGGGTTTGGAGCCTCCTTCTAGTTGTTTTTGGAGAATATTGGAAGTTAGAGCTTCTAGTTGATGTAATATTTGAGACATATATTAAAAGATTTGGTGTTTTTTCTCCTAGAAGGATTTCACCTAAAAATCTTGTGTACTCTACTTGATGTTGTAAATTTTTCAATGGTTTTGTTAATTGTTTAATGTTTACATGATATGGTTTAAATTTTTAAAAAGTGCCCAATATTGATTCACAGCCTCTCTAGGTATTGCTGGATATTCCAACAATTGGTATCAGAGTGGGTTCCTTCATTTTTAGCCTAACAACTGGAAGGAATATCTGAGGAGATCAACCATGGGAATGAAAAGGAAGTACACATCCTAATGATCAAAGAAAGTCTTTGGTATTTCCCCAGTTTCAAGACCTATTACATTGATTGAAGAGAAACAAGTTTGTCCAATTCCTTTGTTCAATGAAACAAGCTATGAATTTTGGAAAGGTAGAATGGAAGCCTATTTTGGAGCTCCTAGATATGATGTATGGTGTTCAATTATTTATGGAAACATATCTACCAATGAATCAAGGAGGTACAATACGAAAGAAACGAATGTCATTCTAAGTGCTTTACCAAACTCTATGAGATCGAATATTGGTCAATGCTCATCAACTAAATAACTTTAGGAGAAGCTTCAAAATATTTACTTAAAAAAGCATGCAATTAAAGATGAAGATGATGATGATACCCAGAGAAAATATCCTAGTGACAATTAAGAAGAAGAAAAAGTGGACATGGAGATAGAATTGACCAATGCCTTAAGTGATCTTAACAAAACAAGGAAGAAAATTAAAATACTTGAAGTTGAATTTATTCAGAAGAAAAAGGAACTTGATGCATCTCTAGCATAAATAAACCTAATTAGAAAGGAAAATGAATGGAATAAGGAAAAAATGAGGGATTTTGACAAAGCAACAAAAGAAGTTTCCCTCCTAAGACTTCAAATTGAGGAAGCAGAAAAGACAGTCAAAATATTAACATGCAAGTTGAAGGAAAGTATTTTTAAGTATGAAGTGTGAGTTTCTCAAAAGAAACATGAGATTATTTTGAAAACGCAAGATGTTGAAAAGAGGAATTGTTTCATTAATAAAAAGGATCAAGAAATTTCTTGCTTAAAGATGACGGAAAAATAAGCAAGTGAAGCTCCATGCAATGAAGGTACAAGTTCCAAGCAACCACAAAGCAAGATTAAAGAAAAGAGTGAAAGCAAAATACTTCAAAGCCCAAATCAAAGTGAGGGATAGAAGAAGGTTGAAAGTTTTGCTGATCCAAGAAGTAATCCACCTCCAAGAAAGAACGCCTTAAGAAGATCATCAAGGCAAGTCATTTCAACTAGATACACTCATTAATTTTATGGGTATTGATTTCATGTACTAACTTTGGACATAAGGCTAGGTATTGCAAAGCTTATGGCAAGGATGGATCAATGTTATTATTGTCCCTTAAGAAACCAATTTTTTGGGTATGTAGAAATTTTGCTTAAGACATTAATGTTTATTATTCATGTCACTTATTTGTATGGTGTATCTTCAAATGAAGGACGTGAAAGACCGCTTTTTTAACCCTTAATACTTAGGTGATATGAAAGTCTCACAATGCCATATGATGCTAGATATAAATGATGAGTGAAGAATGCTTTTAAAGGTTAGAGACAATATGTTGTTCTTTACAGAAACTATTATTTGTAACACTTTGAGAAGTTAGAGACAATATGTTGTTTTTCAGAGAAACTATTATCTATAACTTAGAAGAAATGTAGAAGTACCGGTTTTAAGTATTGGAGAACTATTTTAAGGAATTTTAACTTCATTCACATAAGTAAACAAAGACCTGCAGCTTCATTACTATACTTAAATTAAACGAGACATACACTAAAACATAACAGAGAAGCTACAAAATCATACCCAACAATGTGTGGAAAACTTTTGATTCTTTCATTAATCAATCGTTTATCAAAAATACGGTAGCCTAGTCTCTAGGTTCTTCAAAATTCGAGCCCTTTTGCTGTAATTTCTCCTCTTTTTATACATCATGGGAAAGTTGGTAATCACCAAAATTGTCAAAATACTTAACTATCTCCTAACTTTCTGATAGTTAAGCCTCATGAGCAACTATGATTGATCTAGACTTCAATAGATTAAATCAAATTTCATAAACCATCATGTCCATTTTCTGTATTAACCCTCATCCTGTTTAACCACACGATTACTATCAGATCTATATCTTTCAAGTGGATGACCGAGATTAACTGAGGTTTTAACTCGATTTTATAACTTCTTGTGTTTGATTTTGGAATAAACCTCATCCTTGCGAACCACATGATTACCACTAAATATATTTCCCGTCAAGTGGATGGCTCACATCGTTTCCTAGGTTTCTCACATTCGAAAGCCATTGATAACATAAAACAACTCATTTCATTCAAATTTCGGCATTTACTTTTAATTCCGTTAGAACGTAATGTTTGGTTTTTTTCATTTTTGCGTTAAAACTCAAAATAAAATTATAATGACAATGGATGCTACAACAGTTATTATCAAAACCTTAGAAGAATGTTTGTAGGAGCATAAGATATATATCCAAATTGCATCATGAATAGAGAATATAGGCTAGTTGTTCCTTCATTTCGGTACCACATTGAATGCTTCAATTTCTATAACTATGGACACATAGCTTATGATTGCACATACATGATGTGATCTTCCATGAAGGACAACTCTAATATTAGGTACAAGAAAATTTGATGAAGAAAACAAAAGAAAGAGGATTAAATGAATGGAGAAATGTTAGAAGTCATGCTCTCACGATTTGTAAAGTCACAAGACCATGATGAATCTACAGGAACAAGGGAATATTTCAAGATTGAACGTGATCTTCAAACAAAGAAAATTCATATATCATTTTAATCAATCCTACTTGGAGACTCCCAGTCCTGTGAATGTTGAATAGGGGGAGTCTCTATAACAACAATTTCATATTTGAGGATGTATTAGGAATTTTGTTTTGGAAAGGAAATATCACTTTGAGTGGATGATGGTTTATGGAATATCTCGTGTCACATTGATTGATTGCTTCAAGGTGGAACCAAAATGACAAGTTGTGTGAGGCACAAAAAGACACATGGAGATAAACTATCAGAGAGAACTAGAAATTGTAGGAAGACAAAGGGAGATACTTCATCAGGGTAAGTTATCCTTTGTCATTAATGTGAAAGGGGGAGATAAATTAGGAGAGGAATATTAAAAGCATGGAGATAGGGGGAGAAATAATCACAATTCCATCAATGACAAAGGGGTTTATTTCCTAATGGTGTTGTCATTGATTCCAACATCAATCTTTGACCACTCTTAATATACACCAATGGATTGCATTAATTGGAAGTTTCAATCGAAAAGAAGCCCTTGAAGGAGGAGAAGAAACCCCACTAGTTTAGAAGCCCCATGCATTGTGATCATGATGTCCCACATTTGACGAGGTGTTTGAATGATAGGATCAATGAAATCGCAAGTAAGACCATCATCATTGTATTCCTCATCATGTCAATTCCAATGGTAGGTGACATGCCACATAACTCCTCATGGCCTAGGAGATATGTTCCTTCAAATAAGATGCCACAAATGTTTGGTGAGGAAGCCCAAAATCAATGATAATGGGCAATATTATAAATGGGTAAAAATGAGCATTTATATTTAAGAAATTTTAATTAACTTGAGTGGGTCTTGGGTTGATTAATCAACCGTAAAATTGAGGAATATTCTTTGTTAGATTGACTTCTGAAGGAGGATTTAGTCATCCCCTAAAAATAATTTTAATTGTGGAAATTATTCTAACTTGGAAATAAGGTTGGCTCAATCAAAAAATTATTTTAATTTCGCATGAATTAATGTCAACACCATGAATTCTAGGGCTATTCAACTCCCCTCCTAGACCCCTAATTGCATTTAGCTCCCTTCAGGATGTATCAATCAATCATGAGTTATCTAATGTATTTACACTAATATTTGTTTTGAGGGATAAGAAATCACGAAGATATATTAGAGCTCAAGTTTCTATGGGTTAAGGTCTTCATAGTTTTATCTTTCCTATGAAGGTTTTTCACTCCACAAAGATCATTTGTCTAAAGAAACTATTTTCACTGTATCAATTGTATTATTGGTTGCCTAAGAAGCTGAAATTCGACCCCCCCACCTGAGCCTATACTTATGAGACAAAGGCTTGATTTTCTAAGGCATCTTTTCTATCACCTTTTCCACCAATTTCTATATGAGAATTTCAAATTTTTAAGGAAAATACGGGGCTACGTCAAAGTCACAACTCAGGCATAATTTCAATTTTTTTGGATTCTTATCATGGTCATAATTAGGGTTTCATTTTGAGGTTGTTTCAAGATCTTATTTTATCCCTCCCCATGGCAGAACCTCGGTGCATGACATTGGTCCTCTTGAAGATTAAACTAAGCCTTGTTTTAGGTTTAATGAAATTTCAAGCGCTAATTCAAATTAATCTCAATAGCAATTGAATTTAAAAGAAACAAAGGAAGTATGATAAGAAGAAGTCCAAGGTAGAATCTTAATTGAAGGGCTTAAGGAAGACACAATTCTGACAGAGGTTAAGGGTTGACAAGGGGCATCTCCAAGGAAAGAATACTTGACAAAGTATGAAGCAATCAATTGTATAAAGAATCACACCTCTCATCAACAAACTTCATTCACGCACGAGACAAGAATTTGTAAATTGTTCAATTTGTGTTTGAATTGAATGCTGAAACAAGATTTGGTTAAAATATTTGTAGGAGGACCTTCAACAATGTACAAGAACTAATTTTGAAGTTGATTTACATTACATCATTGCATAAGTCACATACATCAACAAAGACAACAGTAAGGGTTATTTGGATATCATTGTAAGTGTGTTGTTGTCCCTAGTACGAGAGCTTATATTTACTTTTATATGTTTTATCTTCATGATGGTTAGGCGGTGCACGAAGGAGAGTGAAGAATCCTTTAGGTTAGATTCTTCTAAAATCTTTAATCTTCAGGGTGGTAGGTGGTGCAAGGTGGACAATGAAGTCTAACTTAGGTTGGAGCTTGAAAAATACTTCACGGTGGCATGGTGGTGCTAGGGTATGTTGAAGCTTGGAGCTTCCTTCTAGTTGGAGCTCTTAAATCGGGGTGTTGGAAAATCATTTCAATTGGAGATGATAAAAAGAGGGGGTTGGAGCCTCCATCCAGTTGGAGTTGGTAAACGAGGGTGTTGACACATCCTTTCATTTAGAGTTGATAAACTATGGGGTTAGAGCCTCGTTCGAGTGGTTGCTGGAGAATATTGGAAGTTGGAGATTCCTCTAGATGTAGTATTTAAGAGTTATATTAAAATAATTGAATGGTTTTAATCTCAAAAGGGAGACCACCTAAAAATATCTTGTGTACTATCTTTGATGTTGTGCATTGTTGAATGGTGTTGTTAATTGTTTGAGTTTTTCATGATATTATTAAAATTTTAAAAAAGTGCCCAATACTAGTTCTCCCCCCCTCTTAGTATTGTTGAATATTCCAACAGTTCAAACATAGGAGTTTTCCATTAATCAGAAGGCTTATGAGAGACACAAAATGGAAGGTGATGGGTAGATCCACACATGAGAGGAATGACTCGCTAACTCGAAACCCTAGCTACCTTGAGGGTTTGTAGAAATTTCAAGGCCATAGTACAACGTAGGTTGTTATCTAATATATATTGGATAATTTTATGAAATTAATATGCTTCTGATCCAATATTTCATTTTTTTATTTTATAATACTAAATAAAATATTATATAAAAATATATATTTGGCAAAGAAATAATGTGGTGCTTTTAAAAATTGTTTTGTTAAATTGTAATTAATTTAAAATTTGTTTTTGTTAGATTTTGAAATATTTTTATAAAAATAATATGAGGAACATACATGTTTCTTTACAAGGGTTTCCTAAATAATGAGACTAGAATTCATTACAAGGAATACTCATTATGAGCTCAACACTTAGGTAGAAATGGAACTTAGATCAAAATAATAATCATTTTTCCCAATCACTTGAGTTAAATATCTTAATCACATTTTCCCTGACCACTTAAGTTAAATCCAATCATATTTTATACTAAATATAAATATCTATATATACAATATATATAGTAAGCATGAACCTCAAATCATCAACATTGTAAAAATATATTTAACTAATTTTTCCAAATCACAACTTTTAACATTATTCAAATTTTTGGTATACTCTCCTCTTTATATTAACTATTAAATTCCTCTCCTTTCTTTGAGGATCAACCAGAATGTAATGAAGGCACTTAAATAATTACTTATTGAAATCTATGCATTGGTGGTAGGATAAGTCTCTTGACTCAAGTGATGATATCCTTGTGCGAAGTGTTGTGTTGGGCTAAGAAGGTTGGTAATTCTGGGTTAAGATGGTTGGTACATGATAATGCTAGGCTTGAAATATAATAATGTAATAGAGATGAAAAAACAAATTCCGTCATGACATTGCTTAGTGATGTTTTTTCCCCAATGATGTTGATGTTCAAATAATGTGACAAAGGTGCTCAATTAATTCCACTAGTCCATAAGTCATGAATATTGGAACAATATAGTAAATGTGTCTAAGTGATTCCACGAGTGCATAATCCTAACTATCCAAGTGTAAAATAAAAAAGTTGCTTCATTGGTATTTTAGTTTAACATGTGTTTTTCCCATTCATGGCACCCCATAATTATACTTTGTAATCCTATAAATAATGTTGGAAGCCATCATATTTATCTTTTTCGTGCATAGGATAAGCTTGAAAATGTCTTATTTTTCATTTCCATGTATGCTATGTTTTTGTTAGTTTTAATTTTATCGCGTATTTTTAAATATTTTGAAATATGTAGCACTCATGTTGAATCTTGAAGAACTTCTTTAGCTTGTGCATTTCTTTTCTCCTCTACCGTTATACAAAGCCACTAAGAAACTTGGGTCAATACTGGATTAAAATGCTTATACATTAAGTTACATTTTTTCATTGTGGGATAGGGCAAGTCTTTGAATGAACTTGATATTAGTATGTAGCCATGTTTCTAGAAAATTATAGGTAAGGAACTCTTATATAAAATACTACTTGCTATATTGAAACACATGTAGAAGTAAAATAGGTCACATTCAACTTTGACACAATATTAATTATTTATAAAGTTAATCCATTTCAATTATTTTCAAAGAAATAATCATGATATAAAATTGATTTACATAATTACGATATCAATTTATTGGTGCTTTAAATTTGGGAATACTAAAGTCAATATCTAGAAGCATTTATTTGGATTAGATTCCAAAATCACACTAACAAACTAGAATTGTAAATCATTTAGTTCGGAAACCAAGGTAAGAGACATGTATCTTTACTAGGATTTTAACATACTTAGAATCTATGGGTGTGAAATTTAACCATGTATTTTTACCAGATTTTATTCGTTTAAGGATTTCTTTCTCTAGGATATATCAAGCAAAGATTGTCTTTTGATTATACTCATTTTTCTTCCAAGAAGCACGAGTCATCTTTTACCTTGTCGACATAAGCATTTTCATTTTCTTTTAAGAGTAAATCTACACTTGAGGTTGTAAATAGAATTTTGAACTCCTTTGGTTTCAATATGGGAGTATCTTGGAACAATTTGCGTTACCACATTATACTGAAAGCAAAGAAATGATTTAAATTCTTCAACTTGTATTCACCATAATAATTTCGATGAGTAAATATTAGCCAACAAAGATATATGGAAAGAGTTCCAATATTTGATTTAGATGGATGTTGCATGACCTAGTTGAAGGAGTGATGCCCTAAATGAGTTGAAGCTCACAATATCCCATAATGTGGTCACAAGCAATGTGGATTTTGAATGGAGGAAAATAGATGCAACATAGATGTTGAGTGGAGTTGAACAAGTAGTTAAGTCTATAGCCATATGGGTAATTCGCTAGAAATTAGAGATTGCAAGCAAAAGAAACAATAAAAGGTTCAAACAAGCCTTAGGCCATGGCTATAGGAGGGCCAGTCCCCAAAAGGGGGAAAATGTAAAATAAACCCATGCAAACAATCAAATGTATTCTATGAGATTCATGTGATTAGTTAGATGTGTTCTCATGGGAAATTTTCACAAAAGAGGTTGACACTCTTTTAGGAGAATTACAACAAAAGAATAATCCACATGATGTTGGTAGTCATTTTTGCTATGGAAATAATTCAATATTTGAATGCAAGAGACATGCCTTTAATTATGTCGTTGGAGAGCTAGAGTGGATGTTCAATCAAATAATTAGAGCAAACACAATTATACAAATGAATGCATTAAGTGAAAATTCAAGACAAATGGAAAATTGTCAAGGATCACATATAATTGTAGGTCTTACTATTCCAATATTTTTGGTATCCATGGATCATGAAAACAACCAACTCAATTTATTAGTTCTATAACTCAACCAAATATGTATTATAAATAGGATATCAATATACATTTCGGCAAGTTGAATTAAATACAATAAAACATTGTAGATATGGTTGTATGATGTGGGAAAACTAGAGAGATGCTTTTGAGAAAATTGATTCAATCAATGGTCAATGTCAAGAAGTTGGAAAGTTTGTTCAATAAATTGGATATTTGATTGAAGCATGAAAAAATAATTAATAGATCGAGAACAACCAATATTGATGCAACACATACCATAAAGAGTGTTAAAGTTTGTTGGACTCCAAAGGAACTGAGATAAATATTTTGAAAACTAAATCGAAGATCCCTTAAATTAAGCTTGTTGAATGAAAGGTGATAATCACTGCTTGTGAGGAAAATTTTGTTTTAACATTGGAAAATGGTAGGTTGAGAGATAAAAACTCTCAATTGTCAAATGAATCAATGAATTGATGCAAGAAAGAAGCTCACTAATGAACATATGGTTGAAATACAAAATTTGAGTAGGAGCTTGTCGAAAAACTTTCTTAGAACATGCCACCATCATAAATATTTTAAATAACTAAACCTCTAAATGACGATGAGAGAATTACCAACATATCCAAAAATGAAGACAATGTTGATTTCATGCTTGAAAAGTAGCATCATACAATACTTAGGTCTATGAGTTATCTAATAAGATTCAAAATATAAAGCTTTAAAATAAAGAGAAATTAGCTTACTTGAATGATGTGTTAATTATTATTATTATTATTATTATTATTATTATTATTATTATTTTATTATTATTTAGACACTGTAGTGGTAGGTTATCCAAAAACATACAAATAGTGAATCATTGTTAAAGGCCTAGGAAAATCTTGAAGTATTTTTATAAGTCACTCTTGATCATTCTCCATGCAACATTTAATTGATTTGAAGTGAAGGATTTGAGGCAAAAACATCAATCAAATGACAAGTTTAAGCCATTCTTTGAGATTAACGTTGAAGAAGCAAGAAAAATTGTTTAGTCTAAAAAAAATGTCATAACAATCATTGGAAGCTATATGAATGAAAGATTGAACTACTTTGATTATTTACATAGCAAAGGTAAATGATAAAAAGGAATTGATTCTTACAATTTAGGATAAGATAACAAAGGTGAAGAAGGTGGAAAGTGGATCCAATAGCCAATTTTATCCAATTGCAGATTTAGTTTACCTTATCCATGGACAACTGAAACTCGGAATGGTAAGAAGGTTTGGATGGGGTCTAGGACACATGACCAATGACCAGGAAGAAATGCATGGCCTATTGAAAGGTTTAGTTCTGGTCAAAACCATACAAGTAACAAATATTAACATCTTGGGGGCTTTTCTCATTACCATTCAACATTTACAGGAAGGAACTTGGTTAAGAGACAAACACTTGGAGAACCTTATGAAGAGAATAATACAACTTATGGATGAATTTCCTCATTTTTGCCCACATTGTAAGAATCCAAAATATAGAAGCTAACTGCAGTGCCAACCACATGTGCCATGGGTAATTAGAAACCAATGAAGAGTTGGGGTGGTGGAACTTGACAAAACCCCAAAGTCTGTATGTAACTAATTAAGCCTCCATGGCCTATGTCCAAAAAAAAATATTCATTACCAAGGTGTATATCAAAATTACATCATAATGTTTACAAGGAACATTAAGAAAAATAAGGATGGGGTCCCAACTGCTATTATGGCATCTCAATGTGTTTGAATCATGCATATGAGGCAACTCCAAATCTATTCGAATGAAAGAGTACATTTGAGTGGCCATATTACAGTTGTAGAGCACGAAACCCACTTCAAAATATGATTACATACTGTAGAAATGATATTATGAAGAGAGATTTGACCATTACTCTCCTTGCATGTGGGATAGAGAGGTCTCGTCATAAATATATGGCGAAATAAGTTCACAGGAAGAGAGGAATTTCTAATTTCATTTTTTATTTGGTGATAAAATGTCAAAGGTTGTGGAAAATTATGTGGAATCCATGTCAATTCCATGTAGGTGACTCACTGCTTGTAATTGAAAGTCCCCCTTTCACAGTTAATTATACCTTATAGATCAAGTTTAATTATGACAATGCACTTGATTGTTGCATAATTGGTTGGCATTCAAGTAGTTCCTAATTTATGATCCTTTGGAAAGATGAGGAGGGATTTATTCCAATTAGGCCTGGTATTGACTTATAGAACGATGAACTTGGGCAAAATTCAAATAAAATGACATTGGTAATGTCATGGATAGGCTAAATTGGGTGGTGTTGAATGCAAGTGAACACTTCTATTCACTAGTTCTTATGAATCGACCACTTGAAAATCAACACGACCTTGTAACTGACTTGAGAAGACTTTGTTTCCGCACGACCAACTTTCATCAATCAATGAGGAGAAAAAGGACCTGTTCCTTCAGGGACTCAAGGCTTACAATTCATGATGGTACTCACATCAACATGGAGAAAGGACATAGTAGAGGGGCATAATTGGGTGATGCTAAGAGGAGGGAAAAAATCAAAATGTGGGGAGGCCAAGAATGATTAGTACATTAGAGGACTTTCAAGGTATACTAATGTGCCTCCTGAAGAAAATAATGAAAAAGATAGTAACATTTCTAAAATAAGAGTAAGGAAAAGAAAGAAGACTATTTTTTTATTGTATTTTTGACTTATATCCTTATAGGCTTTATTAAATTTCAAGTGTGGGCACTTGTTGGGAACATAATTTAATTTTGTATCCAACATATTGTTAATTTGGTAGCTCACAAATAAATTCCTTCCTTTGGACAATCTTCCTCATCATGAAAGACCCCTCCTAGCCCTTGGATGAATTTAATTTGGTTAAGGAAACTGTATTTTTAATATGAAAACCCACATGTGCACAAAAGGGCAAATCAACCCTAAAGAGAAATTGGACACCCTTGGAAGCCCATCAATACAAGTCAAGTGAACCTAATTTGGACACGATCATCAAGCATCTTCTTCTTCTCCCTTCTTTGGATTGGATCACACAAGTGTGAAGTTGTTTTACGTAATTGGTTCATACATGTCCAAAATTGTAGGGTATGAGCTCACATGTGTGAAGTATAGTTTTCGGTTTATAGTTACAGGGTTGGAACATGGAAATTCGGGTTGCAACCACTTGCATATAGTATGCTCCTTGTGGATGGAGCATTCTAGCCACATTAATGATCACTAGCTCCTTGTGAATGTGACCTAAGGATTTGATAATAGTTAACCGTAGACTGGAAAACTATGATATGAAACATTATTGGGATCATCTCTCAGATACTATGTGGTTGTTTTTACTAGATAATCTTGTGATTGTTGAATTGGAATATTTTACTCTCTCTTTACTGAAAATTTTACGAAAATCTAATAAGAAGAATAATTTTAAAGGGTTTCTCCCTTGTGGGATTTTTCCTTGGCCTCTCACCAAATCATGGTGTCTCTATTTGTGCATTCTTTTCTTCTAATGCTCTTTTTACTAGTCTGTTGCATAGTAGATGTTACTAATCTTTCTACATAATTTCTATTGATGTTATGATGATAGCGGGTGAATGCAATGTAAATGGTCAAAAGTTTGTTAATGCAATTATCTAAAAGAAATAAAAATAATTCCCTAAGAAATATTAACATCGTCTCAGAGTGAATGCTGCCAGCCTCCCTGATTTCATTGCATGAAGAAATTGCACTGAAAAGAGGAACAAGGAGCCGCTTCTTGTCACTGCATTGTCTCTGGAAATTGCACAGTTTTATCAGTCAGGCCCCTACTGGTCTGCTTGCCACTCCTAAAAATTGCACATTTTTCTTTTACATTATGCTTGTTTCTCAACACTCCCCTCAACCCATAACTGTACAGACATGTCCTGCATGACTGCCTCCCATATATGCACATTTTTGGCCAGCAAGCCTCCCCAGCCTACTCCTAGCCTCCTCTGTAAATCTACACAGTTTCCATTATCAGTACCTCGTGTTTCCCGCACTTCCTTACCTAAAACAACTATTCAATTCTGCCTCCAAAGTTGAGCCAAATCCCGCATATGTCACTGCTGTCCCAGACTACTCAACTCAGCCTCTAAGTGACCTTTGCACACTTTTTCCCAACAGTGACCGAGAGCCTCGCATCCTAGCCTGATATGTGCTCTATGCTATTTCAGAGCCTGGTCCTCTCTCCTAGTCACCTGCACTAGGAAGAGAAAGGAAATGCACCATCGTAAATTAGGGGATTTCTGGATTTGATGTCATCTCGTCATGAGTGATAAGAGAAACATGTACATGGATAACACATGAGGTGATGACGAATGAGATGAATAAGGAGCACATGCTGTAAGGCTTGCTCGCGATTGGCCAAATACATGAAGCATACCAAGTAGTAAGCGAAGGAGACAAATTCCCATGCATGGACCATCAAATGAACACCAAGACCATTGAGATTTCATGCACCTTACAATGCAGAAGTGAAGCTATGGTACAACATGAGCACACTCATCACTTGGAAACACATCAACTCGACACGAACAACACAACTAACATGTGCATACTAGTAGTGTCATGTTGATTTGTGTCATGAGTCACCTCGACCACATCACTACTTTGGGTCATAACTGTGTAATTAGTGTAATGTAATGTGGAAGTCAAAGAGACCCATGGATGAAGTCAAAATGATGTAAGTCGAACAATCATGAGGGAAGTCAAATAGTCACAAGGGTCAGTTTCACCCTTGGATATATATACCCCTCATTTGTACATGCAAAGCACCTTTCACCTTAGCTCCTCCCACATAGCCTTGAGACTTTGTAGTCCTTTTCTTTGAGGAGCGAGAAATGGCTCCAATGTCCTGCTATTGGGCTTATTGATGTATGGTGTATGGATGTGTCTTGAAACTTTCACTTAGTTTATAAGCCTGTTAACATGCCAAAATGTTTTCACACATTTATTATATTCATTTGTAAGACTATTCTTTGGATGCTTGTAATGCATGTTGTTTTAACCTATACAAAGATAGTTGAACTATTTCAGTTGTTTTAGTGCATATGCTACTGGAAATGTGTTGTGTTAAATGTTAAAGTTGTCTCGCCCGTGTGGACTATTCTGCTAGGCACTCGAGAAATTCATTCTTGTAAACTTGATATAGCATTCATCGCTCTAACGTGCACTATTTTGCTGGGTGTTGTACGTGCTATTTGTTCACTTTGTGTTTGCATATTCCGCATCTGTGTGGAGTACTCTATAGGAGGCTACACATGTCTTGTTGTGTTTTGTGTCTCTAACAGAGTTGTGACTATTCCATTTCAACTTGAGACTAACTCTCGCACTCTCCCTCTCCCTATGTAGTGAAAGAACTTAGAAATAAGTTACACTAAGAATTCACTAGGCATACGAGCCTCACTGTTTGAAGATTAAGTATACTAATCTCATATGTTGAAAAGCAAGAACTAAGGAATATCTTTAAGATAATGGCAATCAGACCATCGTACTAGATGGGACTGCTACACCAAAGAGCGTGAGGTTTAGTTGGGATTTCATACTCGAGAGATCCCCTTAATGTTGGTGGGTCCAGCACTGTCAACATTTCTGGCGTTAGGAGGGCCAGATGACAAGCTGAGTCCTCATAATTTACTTTTAATCTTCACACATCTATCATGGATTTTGTTATAGCTCATACCCCAAAATGCTTTTCCAATGGACATTCTTTTAAAGTCGAGAGGAGTTCTGGGATGACTTGTCAGAAATCATGTATGATGATGAAGGCGAAGTGGCCTGTCTTAAGCACTTAGATGACTTCCATGCATTCATGGAGAACGTGGAAGGTTTTAATGAAACAAATGTTTGTACACTACTTGCACACACACTTCGAGACTACCCATTGCTATGGTGTAGCATATTGCCTCATACCTCAATGCACTCATTCAAGAAGTAAAATGATCTAATAGATATATTTTTCAACATTTTGATCCTGAAGACCTTGATAAGAAACTGTAAATAAAATGGAAGATGAAATTCCTATACCTTATTAAAAGATATGAGTATGTCTGTTACAAATCGCTTTGTCCAAAAATGAAGAAAAATTTCAAACCCCGCTCAACATACATCAGTGATAGAGATTTACAATCACAAGCAGATACAATCATTGTCACAAGTAACTATCCACCTTCCCCTCATCAAACAACTCCACCCACACATAGTGATGTGGGGGAGAATGCACATAATTTTGTTAAACTGTCGCATCCTCCCCCCTTGCGTAGATTTCGTTAGGGAGCCCATGGGTTTTCATATGCACTTGTTACCTCAACCATTGTCCCGACATTTTGTTGATCCTCTGGATTATACTGTCTTTTGTTCTTCAGTTCTAGTATCTACACTTGCTGTGAATGAGGATCAAGCTAACAACGAAGTTGATGTTGCACAGCCATCCTGTGTTGTCATTTACAAAGAGTGTGACTAAGAATTTGGGCATGAACAAGCAGTGAAGGATGACCTCATTCTATCCACATCTCCTCCATTTTTTCCTGACATATTTGATGATTATCTTATCTCTAATTTTCCTTATGTAAAATTGATCCGAAAATGCATCTACTTCGGATCATTCGCATAACACACCTAATTTTAGACCATCATTTGATAGCGGAGAGGACAAATCTTTCATGGAGGATCCGTTCGACTTTTCATCTACTTGTTTTAGAAATGCAGAGGGTGAAATTCTTGCTTCTCATCTACCCCTTTGTATGATCCATAAAATCATGATGATTACAACAAACATCTTGAATTTTATGATCATGGTTGTTGTGATCTTTGTACTTCATTTGATCACAATATTGATTCACTCGCTATTAATCTTTCTAAGCCATAGGTCTCCTATGATCTATCTATTGACAAATTTTCATCTGCCCTAAGTTTATTAGAGAGTAGTTATCTTTGAGTTTATGAGCCCTTAAAGTGTATTCTATTCCATCTTTAGTGAGTAGATACTTATTATCAACTCTATAGAAAATTTCTTTTATATCATACAAGTATGGACTTCCTAACACAATACCACATATATGCAATGGAAATATATCTAACTCAACCTTATCTAGAAATGTTGATCTAGTAGCAAACCTAAGTTTACATTGTCTCGTGACTTGTACTTTTCTTTTATCACAGCCAACCTAATGGATATGGCTTCTTATGATGCTTTGTTTCTAATCCAAACTTCTTTACAATTGTTTCAAAAATCAAGTTTACTTGTGATCCACTAACGAATAAAGTATCAATCTTATTATCCTTGGAAATTACTCTAATATGAAATAGCTAATTTCTTTTCCTCTCATTACTTTCATTATCAACAGATTTTGAAGAATTACTTGTGGATGCTTTAGAATCTTTACCTTTAATACCTCTCGCTGTAATTGATGTTTCATCACGTGAGTCTAACCCCAAGTCCTTCTGAATAGCAACAAAATTCTTTCTCTCCTTACCCCTGAACTTATTATGCTTCAGTTCTGGATGGAAAGACCAACAGTGTGCCTCATCGTGTCCTTATTTTTACGATGAGTGCATGAAGATTTATCCTTATTTACAGTATTTGATTTCCTCTCCTTCCATTTCAGTTTCTTCTTCTCCTTCTTCTTGTTTACAGAATATTTAGATGATTTCCCAACCTCTGAGTTTACATTCTTAACTCTAGTCTGTAGATGTGTTGCTTTAATAGATACATTATCTAAGCTAGTGGGATTAAACATAAGTATAATATGTTTTATATAACTATGAAGACCACCTATATACTTCAATAAAGTATCAGGTGAGTCAAATGAAATACCTAGAGTTAAATCTCTTTTCGTGAATTCCTGAGTATAACTCTCTACACTCTATCCTTTAATTACCAAAGCATTTGCCAACTGATCACTGCCTGCTGCATGTAAGCCAAGGGATAGAATTGCTTTTTGACAGCAGAAACAAATTGATTCCAGGTAGAAATGATTTTACCATGTTTTTGAAGATCAACTTGTGTCTTGCCTTCCTCCCATACCGGCGTAGTTCCTCCTGGTCAAAGGCTAGCGAGATGGATCTTCTTCCTTTCAGATTCAACGTTCTGCACCCTGCAATATACATCAATTTTCCTTATCCAATTATCTAGCTTCTCTACAATAAGTTCTCCATCATAAATTAGCAAATCGAACATTACATCTAATTTGATTAAAGAAGTTTTCTTCTTCTTCTCTGAAGAGCTACTTTTATGGGAAGAGGACAACTCTAAGGACGATGATGATGATGGAGGAGATGGTGGAGGAGGCATTCCTCCTTTTCCTTTGTCTTCTAGAGGTGCAAATAGAAAAGGTTCCTCTACTCCTTTGTCTTGTTTAGGAGTTAAATTTCTTTCACCTCGACCCTTCTTGAACTCCAGATACATCTCTTCCACCATGGCTATTATTGTCATAAAATTGTTTATGAACTGAGGTTTTGATCCCAATGGAGTCTCTTTTTCCATTCTCCTTTGAGAAAAGACTCTTCTGATCTCTGGATTAGCCTAAACAAGTTCTCCTTCTCCTCTTCAGAGCTTTAATCTAGTTAGCATTCAAATTCCTATGAAAACTTCTCTAACCTTAACAAAAACCTTAAGCTTTGATACCACTTGATCTGATAAATGATCTTAAATAAATACTGAGGTATTACAGACTTATGTGCAGGAAATGCCTATATTACTTAGTGAAATGGATCGATAAGATTGTGAATAATATAGACAATCTATAGTTAAAAGACACCATAAAACACATATCAACACAGCCAAATGATAAAGGAGTTCACCAGACTTCTTGGCTATGTCTCTTGGTCCAAGCTTTTAGTGTGACCTCTATATTTTGTCTTCAAAACATAGATTACAATTGTGAGCTCAAACACTGAGTCTCAACACAATAGTCAGTGGTAATTACACAGAGTTACATGACCACTAGACCCCCTCGATGGTTCTCCAAACCCTTCTATTTCTGCTCTGCTCTAGTTTCTCCACCTATGTACCATCAACTCCCTCTGGCTCTTTGGCTCTCAGGCTCTATCAACCACTTTGTTTCCTTATGTCCAACTTTTCTACATTCATTGTGTTTTATAACACATTTTTGTTACAAAAACACTTAAAGCATGGCAACTGATTTGTTTATATTATAAAGAGTTTGAACAAAAGGACCGGTGGGCGTGGGTGGTCCCAACTGTTCGGCCTTTCCCCGGTGCTAATCTCGAAATAGATGAATCAGACGGCTATCATGCCTTGTCCACCAACACCCCATTTGATCATTGATCTATGCTCTATTAATCCGATGACTGACGGCCATTTTGAGCGGCCCACTTGCACAGGGATTACCTGCCGGAAAAAGTTCTTTCCTCTCTCTTGCGTCGTGCTACGTATCAGCCAATGTATGAAATCAGGTAGAGCCCATCCAATACAGTTTACTTCTTGAAGCTCGTCTGAAATACCGCTTACCACAGAATAAAATTTCTATTGTTTTGGTTCATAATTTCTTCAGGTCCATCGAAAAGATTTGCACCTGTGTAAAGTCATCCTCTTTGATTATTTACGTTACAATAAAGTGAAAATCACATATCGCATAGACTTTGGGCCTCTGGGTAAGTTCTTCCTTTGGTAACATGTGCGATGTGATTATGTGATCTCCATCATTGGATCTACACTCCTGATCTGACAGCTCACGTTAGGTTGCTAGTTCGATGATCGCATTTCCCAATGGGCTGCCTCCGATACATTCTACTAGCCACCTCCGATGCGATATCACCGATTCCATCTCGACCATTGATCTAGCAGATCCAATGGCTCTGATTCAATGATTCATCGTTTTTACTTCACTTGGATTTCCACCATTCCTTAGTGTTTTTCTCTGCATTCTCTATTTATGATATTTGAAGACTTAGAGGTTTAAGATCCATTTTGGATCGCTACTATATTCAAGCATGCTGCTTGGATATGGTCACAGCAACTCACCAGTGTGCAAGTTGTGATATCCTCTAGTACTTTCATGCTTGCTTCAATGATCGTTGGCCATAAGAATCAGAATCTCTATGTGACCTGGTCAAACAATGCTTGTAAATCTATATTTTTTCGTCCCAGGTGATCCCACTCTTCTGTCACCTCCTACAGTTTTTGTCTCTACTGCTCATGCTCTTTGGCCAAATGATCATGGATATTCTTGCCCCTGTGTGTTGTATTTTGTATGAATGAAAATAGATGCGCTAATGGCTAGTGCTATAATGTGTCGACATGCATTGTGCTGGGTTCTAGAAAATGCTACTATATGGGTAGGGCATTAGCTATGGATTTCTCGAAGTGGGAGGCAGGAAAATGAATGGGATGTGACTGTGGGGTGAAATGGGGTGTAGGGGGAACAATGTTAGGGTTAAAAAACACCGAAACATTTATAGGAAAAGGTGGCTGGTACGATTCATCCCTTTCTTCTCGCGGAATAGTTGTCCTTGAGATTTTCCCTTGTGGTGGGCCCGACCCAAAAAGTAGTTATGCTAGTGATGTTTGGTGGGTGCCACTCGCAGAGGTGGTTCCCTTATCCTTCTCTGCTAAGTCAACTTACATTTCTATAGTTGTTCATCGTTGGCTAGATAGAAGGGTTTCTGACAGGGTCACAGAAGTGGAGGTCGTGTGTAGGGAATATTCCCACAACTAATGTAGGAAAGTGGAGGTGGCGGGGGGAATTTCTTCGATTATTGGGGATGTAGAAAATGAGTGTCTAACCTTATTACTAAGGTCAACAATTGGAATTGGTGGAGCATTTCTTGGTTTTTTAAAGGCCATGTTGCAAACAACTCTCTTATTCTTTGGCTTGGGGACTGTTGGCTAGGATGGAATGAGAGCAACTCTAGTGGGAAGTTTCATAGTCAATGGAGTTGTAACCATGGGCGAAAACATAGTGGAACCTTGAAATTGTAAGGGCTAGTTACTCTCACTTGATTGGCTGTCGAAACTTGTAATTCTCTACCTCAGCACAAACATTTTCTCCTCCATTTGTAGCACCACCAGTTGAAGGTCATCCTCGGCTCATATCTTTCTACTGCTTTCTACTACATCTCCCTCTTACCCTTGTGGCTTTAGGGCCCCAAATAGATATTTTTACTTCCCATCAATAATCTCATAGGTTACCCTCGGCCATGATACCAGCTCACTATGTAGTGTCACTTCACTCAAAGCAAATTTATGTGGCCTTATCTTGAATGTTTCAGGATGGATGCACCATAGTCTAAGGTAGGTGTGCCCATGCGAGGCTCCAAGCCATGCTTCTTCAGAAAACTCGTCTAATAGAGTTTTGGGTATCCTCTGCATCAACATTACTACAATTAGTATCATATCATACCATTCTCTGAAAGCCACTTCATTTACTTCCTCCATGCTCAGATCCCCCGAAGCTCTCCAAGGTTCATACCAAAGTGCTAATAGTTTTCCTTCCACGATAGGCATCATTTCCCTCCCTCTTGGTGGCCTCCATTTCTACATCACCAGAGACATTAGAATGTACCCAAACAGAAAATTGGTACTCCGCCTATAAACATCTTGACATGCTTCAAAGAGTTTGTTGACAAAAAAAGCAGTCCAGTTGAGTACCTCCCCATTACAGCAGTGCTCTGCAACTGAAATTGCGTCCAGGGTGCATTCGTTTATGGAGAAGTGTTTCATGGTTTTTCCTGCTATGATGTAGTAGGAAACTATGATGTCAAATTTGTTTATCATGTTAATCTTTTCTCCTCTCACCTCTTTCTGTTTCATATTTCAAATATTATTTCTCTTCACCCTACTTCTCAGTTCTTTTAGTGCCTTCTTGGAATCTTGTGGTTACTACATTCCTGCTGGCTGATAGCCCTATTAGAATATGAATATTGTCTACATGAATTGGGTACTCTTTTCAAGCCACCGAGACCCCCCATACATTCTGCTAGCCAATAGTTTTGTACATTGCATTGTAGCGAACTGAGTGCCAAAAAGTAGTAAACTTTTGAGGTTAATTAATGTTGAACTCTCCAATCCTCTTAATTGTTCCCTGACTCTAGAGGTTCTGGTGCCATCTTCCTTATATATTTCTTCCATATAGACCTCTCTCTTGAAATTTGGGAACTCGAAGAAATCCGTAAGGTCATTGTCTATCAATATCAATTTATCATATTTCCCATGCAGATTCTCCACCAGCTCAATTAATTCATCTAGCTTATCTTCTGGAACTGAGATAATTCCCTTCGCCATCTCTTTGCATCTCTCGTAAACAATTGTCACTTGAGGCTTTGCACTCCTACATTTTTGTAGCTGTTCTTCAAAGTGAGCCTGGATTTCTTCCGCTATCTACAATTGAAACTCTGTATTTTCCTTCATTATCCTACAAGTAAAGTAGCCATGTTTGACACGACATTTCCTGACTAGAATTTGGCAACTAATTTCTCTTGAAACTTTTCCCATGTATTGTATCCTTGCTTTTCCCCCGTCGACTGACCTAGACCTAACATTCGTCACCTGGGCTGGGGAAGGAAAACATGGGAAACATGGATTATTAATTTTTCCATGATGGGTTTTATTTATTCACTAAAATTGTTCTTAATGGGAAAAGTCTTTATGGCTCACACTTGACATTTAAATTATTGGTTACTTATTATGGAAATGGCTATTCGTATGACGAAAAGGATGGATACAATGTGTGACCATAAAAACTGAAAAAAAGTTTACCTACATGTAACTTGGGGCCATGAAAGCATATACCTATGAGTGACTGCTAACTCTACTTCCCCCCTTACCACAAATGGGTTGCGACATGATGAACATTTCGCCGCAACCTTATTGACACTTTTGCTTATTTTTGCGAAGAAGATGTAAAAACAAATCCTGACATCAAAAAACTGGGTAATATGACTAGTCAACGTTTATTACTTCCTACCTACTTGTAGGCTCATTTCTGAGACCCTCCTCTAAATTGAATTTGTGTTTGATGACCTATGGAAGGGCTTTAGGCATGCACCATTTACCCATCCTTGCAACATGATTTTGTCCTGTTGCACCAACCTTACTCCTCTAGAATTTCTGATTTCTGCGAGTATGAATAGGCCCAACCAGTGCATTTGCAGTTTTCTTGGGAATTTCTAGAACTTGTTGTCATATAGTAATACATGATCCCCAAATTCAAATGTCTTATTCCTGATATGCCTATCGTGTTAAGCTTTTTTCCTTCTCTACTCCACTGACTGGTGAAACTCAGTGAAGAACTAAGATTCGTCAAGTTCCATTAGTTGACTTAGTATTTCTCTCAATGCTACATTTTCTGTCATTCTTGTTGCTTGAGAGATGAACATGCTTGGTATTATGAACTCTACTGACACCACTGCTTCCTTCCCGTATACTAGCTAAAACGACATTTGTTTGTGAAATATTTTTAGCGTTGTTCTGAATTCCCATAGAGGTACTTGTACTCTTTCATCCCAGTCATCCTTGTTTGCTAATATAATATTTGTTAGACCCTTCTCTGAGATTTCATTGAATGCCTCAACAATCTCATTGGCTTATGGATGATATGGACTACCTTTATTATGCTGAATCATGAAATTATTTAGAAGAGCCATAATGGTTTCATCTATAAAATACGTTTCTTGGTCACTTGTGAGGCTTTTTGAGCATCCAAATCTCAAGATTATGTTCTCAAAAATAAACCTTGTGGCAATGTCAGTTGTGTAGTCTCTGACGGGCGCTACTTCTACCCATCTGGTGAGATACACCATAGCGGTTATTATGTGTCTCACGCATGAATCCCTTGCTAGTGTTGTAATGGGTCCAATGAAATCTATTGCCCATTTCTCAAGGATTTTCACTGTGTGAATAGGGTTTAAAGGAAATTCATCCTATCTAGAAGGTTTCCCAACCCTCTGACAAATGTCACAATTCTTAGCATATTCCTTAGAATATTTGTGAAGGGTCGAACACCATAGTCCTGCATGCAGTATTTTCCTTGCGATGGATTTTCCTCCCACATGGTCTCCTGTGATCCCTGCGTGACATTCCGATAACAGATCTTCTCTTTCATGCTAACGCGTGCAGGTTCTCAGTACTTGTTCCAGGCCCATTTTATAGAGGTGTCCTATGATTAGTTGGTAATCCAATGCCCTTACTATTAAGTGTCGCCTTTTTGTTGATGTATACCTTTATGGGCATTTCCCTGTTGTTAGTAGCACAACAATATCTTCTTAGTGATCCGAGACCACCTCTATTCTAAACAAGTCGGCACTGGGTAACTCATCATATAGTGCTCCTTCATTCTCTCCAATCTCCAGTCATCACAAATTATCTGGCCCGACATTCAATCTATTGTGTTTTATAACCACCTCAAATGTGAATTCCTGGAATAATAATAACGATCGACATATCCTACCTTCTAATACTGGTCTTTTTACTAAGTAATTCAGTGTCGAATCATCTATGAAAAACTTGAATGGCACCCCCAATGAATAATTCCTGAACTTTTGTAGAGAATAAACCATGGCGAAGGCCTCCATCTCTATTTTCATATAATTCCTTTCTACAGTTGACAACTTTATACTGGAGTAACACACCAAGTGATCCATATTTCTTTCCCCTGGCTACACTAAGACTACACCTAACACTATCCTTGATGCATCAATATGTAGATGAAACATTTTGTTCTAATATGGATAGACAAGGCTAGCGGAACTTACCAATTTCTCTTTCAATTTATTCAATGCTACTTGACAGTCCTTAGTCCAAATGAACACTTCCATCCTCTTCGGTAATTTCTCCATTAGGGTTGTGATAGATGCATAATTCCTGATGAAGCGTTGGTAATAACCTGAATGGCCCAGAGTGAACCTCAGTTTCTTTACATTGTGCAATGGCTCCATGTTGACAATTGCCGAAACCTTCACTGGGTCTGTGCATACTCCATCTTTGCAGACAATGTGGCCTAGCAGTGTTCCAAACGACACCGTGAAAATGAACTTTTTATGGTTTAAGGAAATTTGCAATTCTCGACACCTTTTGAAACAAGGCCCTTAGCAAGCTTGTGTGTTTCTTCAGCAGGCTATATACTATCCAGTGATCCATGTACACCTCTAGAGACTTGTGAATGTAGTCTTAGAATGCAGCTATGGCAGTCCTCGAGAGGACCATCGTTGCGTTCTCTAATCCAAATGACATCATGTTGTATGCATATGACCCCCATTTGGTAGTGAATGTTGTCTTCCGTTTATCTTCCTTGGCTATTCGAACCTGATGGCAACCCGAGAATCCATCTGTAAATGAATATGCTTCATTACCCACTACATTGTCGAAGACTTCATCACTGAAAGGTGCCGGGAATGGATCATGGACACATGCATTTTCGAGACTTCTATAATCAATGTAGACCCTAATTTATTTCACATCCTTCTTTTTTGTATGACTATTGGACTTATCCATTTTGCTTCATCTACCAAAAATATAATCCCTACCTCCAACATTTTGTCGATATCCTTCTTCACCTTTTCCTTCACCTCGAGGTTTAGTCCATATAGTTTGTGCTTTACTGGGCGGACATCTGGCCTCAAAATAATGTTAATCTCCCCTATGCCCCATTTTATTCCTTTTAGCTCTTCTCTTGATGCTGGAAACAAGTCTTGATACACCTGCAATAGGTCAAAATTTTATTTTGTCATTTTTTCATCCCAATAATCTCCCAGAGATGCCATTTTGGGCTTATACTCCATACCAACATTTTTGTTTTCTTAGCTTCATCGGTGGAAGGTGAGAACCTTCTCTTGCAAGACACTCCTATATGTCTCTTTCTCCTTCTATTTCCTCAAAGATCAGGTGTCTAAATCCCTGTAAGACATCTTTGTTTAGCTTTGCATCCACCTTGTCACAAGTCGCATATTATAGGGAATATATGTCGTATAGACACTGTAAGGAATTTTCATCAATACAACCTTCAAATAATTGTCCTGGGGTGAACAAAACCCTTTTGATTGCATGGAGTGTCTCATTCATGCATACATCATCATCTCTGAATGAGAAGCTACTAACAAAATGTGCCTCCAGAACATCCCAATACTTTGTTTGCCTACGGAGTTCCTCTTGCACGTACCAAGCTTGGGGAACATTACATAGGGTGTGTATGAGTATATGTACCCATAGTTCCTTCAGCATCCCAATTTTTCTCCAACCTTTTATGTAGGCCTCTATGTGCCTCTCAGTACTTGACTTCCCTCTGTATTTCATATTATCTTTTGGTTAGTCTTCCTCCTGGCCAAACCTCTCCCTCATGGCTGTTTTTATGGCTTCCCAATCTCGCGATGTGCTATGGTGTGTTCTCCACCATCTTGCTGGTGTGGCCAGGAGAAAGATATCAAGCAATTGAATCTTTTTCTCTTTCCTCATTTCTTTGTCCACTTTTCTGAAAAAAAATGTCTATTGGTTCAATGCCATGGAACATGGGATAGTTTCTTACCTATTCTCCTATCCAATTGACCCAACCTATCATTGCACAACTCTAGTATTGAGTGCATATCCGCCTTGCTGCCATGCATCCCATGTAGCTTCTGAACTAGTCTCTGAGCTCAGAATGCTCCTCTAGCTTACGGATCCTCTTGTAGTAGGAATTATGTAATCTTCATTTTTCCCATTATTAGTGTGTATAACTGGTCTAGCATTCCTAGCTCGTCCCTATCATCCACAAGTTATATGAACATGGGTCCTTGATAAGGGTCCTATGCGAGGGAAAGCCTATAATTGAGAGGAAAAGAAATACTAAAGGAGTGTAGAGATAGATACAAGAATATTGAGAGCTTCTTCTATGACTAGGTGGAGAATTAAGGAGAGCATAGGAAGAAGAATGACCAAAGAGGTGAAGGCATCCATTCCAATAAGCCAAGAGTCGAAGGAGGGAAAGAAGCCACCAGAGCAGTGGGAGGAGGAGAAGCACGATCTACCAGAGCTGCACAAGCGGGAGAAGAGGTAGACAGCCACCAACACAGCATGAACGGGAGGAATCTATACCACAAAAGGTGTACAAAAGGTGCACAAAAGGAAGGGGCTAGACAATATCAGAGAGGATAATCTCAAACACCCAAGGGGCACAAAGACAAACACAAGGAATTTGAAAGCAACATCTTGGACCGAGTCAATAGAACTAGAATCGGGGACAGGAGAAAGATAGAGAGAAAGAGAAACAAAGAGATAGGAGTAAGCACTAAGAGAGAAATATTTTATATATGTGTTAAGGGCATCTGTAAGAGATATACTTTGTTCATTTCACAAGGAGCCTGAGTGGATGAGACTCGCTTGATTGACAAAGTCTAACAATGTTTTCTATACATTGTGATTTTCCTAATTCTATTATGCTTCTGAGTTCTGGATTTTTGTATTGAGGTGACTGATGCCCACCTTGATGAGCTCAACTTGAGTGCAACTCTCTGCACTTAACGGCTTGAATTCCTATGGGATGGATTTTTGAGAAGTTTCATTGTCAATTTTGGATTCTCCCATAGGACAATCGATAACCAAATTGGCCTGCATATCAGTCGTAAGATTATTTTCTCTTAGGATATGATTGAAGATGACTTCTCCAAGATATTGAAGGTTTTTTGATATCACATGGTGCATGTTTTTGATATCTATAGCTTTAGCTCCTTTGGAATTGAGGAACCTGATTATCATGCTCCAAATTTTTTCCAGGTTTATTATATTGCTTGGAATCCGATCTTTGAAGATCCTCTGGTTTCTTGCTAACCAGATTTGCGAGCACGTAAATGAGGGCAATCTAAGCTAATATCTTTTGATTGTTTTTTTTTTTTAATTATAAGGGTATTTTTTTCCAATTTGTTAGGAATGATTGCAAAGGCAATGCATGCTGAATACTTACCCCCAGAGGTCTTACGAGCTCTTTACAACATGCACAAGCAAAGGAACATCCCATGAAGAGAGGTTGGATGTTTTCTTCACTTTTCTGACACATTGCATAATGTAGAGGGCCTTCATAGCCTTTCTTTTCAATATTATCAGCAGTAATAATCTTTCCTTTAATGAGTGTCCACATTAATACTTTGATTTTTGGTAGGGATTCTATTTTCCATGCCTCCCTCTAGTGATCCAAATCACTATTTTCTTGTTGATGTAAGGAGGCATATCTAGATTTGACTGAAAAAATTCCTCCATCAAGATCCCAACGTAGAGAGTCATTTGAGTCGAAACTCAATGGGGTTACCCCTTTAAGATGTGAGATTAGAGACCTCCACTAAGGGACAAGGCCTTGGGGAAGATTATGGACTCTCCAGTCCTCCCAATCTCCATCTCTCCAAATATAGATGTATTCCAACGTACTCGTACCTTTTGAATTCATCCACCTTCTTAGGTCTTGAAAAATTTTCATGGAAAGCTATAGGTTGATTTCCCATTATTATGTCCTTCCATATTTTGATGAGTCTACCATTCCTAGGGATCCTAGAGGAGTTTTCTTTGAAATTCTATTTTTAATCAAACTTCAAATCTGGGAATAAGACATTATTGGGAAACCTTTTTCTAATAATAGGATTCTATTCTAGTTCATATATTTTTCTTCCATGATTTTCTTCCACTAGCAATTCTCTCCAGTTATAAATCTCCAAGAGATTTTTGCCCCTAGTCCCAGATTCATTATCCTAAGAAATCTTATTTCCAGGCTACCTTTCTCATAGGGTTGTGTTACCTCATCCCATTTCACTATATTGTTCTTCTTTCTTTCTACTTTACCTACTTGTAATAAGAACCCCTTGATTACTAGCTCAATTTGTTTATGTATGCTTGTCGGAGCTTGTATTGTTGTGTACTGATAAACTGGGAGTGTTGTGAGTAATGATTTGATTAATACCACTCTTCTTGCCATGTTTAGCTAGTTCATTACCCAGTTTTGCAATTTTTTTTTCATTTTTTCTATGTACTTATTCCATATCTCAGTCTTCAGATTTTCTTTGGAAATAGGCAGACCTAGATAATGAAAGTGGCTCCATTTTTCTTGTAAGGGAATTTCCAGAATTTCTGAAATTTTTTTAGATCACACAAAGGAGAGTTCCATCCTAAGATTCTACATTTTTTATTATTTAGAAGTCCACCAGAGACTTCCATAAAATTGTTCAACACCTTTTTTATTCTTCTTTCCATTATATAAGAGGCCCCTCCCATGATCAAGGTATCATCTTTGAATAGAGAGTGGTTGATTATTTTCACTACAAGAGAGATTGAGAGACTTGTGATAGACTGCTCTTGTCTGCATATCTCTAGATTTCGGCTGAGAGAGTCTGCCATTATAATATATAAGAAATAAGAGAGGGGGAAACCCTGAGAAATTCCTCTTGAACTTTGGAAATAATCACTTGGTCTTCCATTAACCAATGCAGAAATCCATGGACCTACTATACATGCCTTAATTATATCTATTTCCTTTTTTGAGAAACCAAACTGCTGAAGGACTGCCACAAGGAAGTCTAGATTGATCCCATCAAAGGAATTTTCCATGTGAAGCTTTATAATCATATATTGTTCCTTTTTATCAAGGATAGAGTGCAGAGATTCTTGGAAAATTAGGATATTGTCAAGAATTTTGTCTTTTAGGAACGAATCCCCTTGATTTTCTAAGATAATTAATGGGAGCACTACTTTTATTTTGTTTTCTAGAATCTTTGTAATAATTTTATAGGAGGAGTTACGTAGGGAGATCAGCCTCAACCTGCTAAAAGTGTTTGCATTCGATTCTTTTGGAATTCGAACAAGGAAGGAGGAATTTGTGAGTCCTCCTATCTTGAATTTCCAAAAACATTTCTCATCATTCTTATGAGGTTTTTTTTATGGTACTCAAATTATTTTTAGAGATGGAGATAGGGAACCCATCTCGGCCTGCAGCCTTATCTAGATGTAGATCCCAAATAACAGCAACCATTTCCTTTTCTTCAACTTATTTTCTTAATTCATTGTTTTCTCCTTCGCTGATTTTTTTTGGGGTATGTTGTAGAAAATCATCATACTCATTATTTGTTGTTGAAAATGATAACACATTTTTGTAATATCTGAATGCCTCCTTCTTGATTTCCTCTTGTCCTCTCACTTATTTTCCCTCATTATCCATAATTATGTCAATATGATTTTGCATTCTCTTGATCCTGGTAGTATTACGGAAGAAGGTTGTATTCTTATCACTTGCTTTAAGCCATAAACATCTAGACTTTAGTTTACACTCTTCTTATTCCACTATATTTTTCCTATATAATTCCCAATACGCTTGTTTTTCTTGCCATAGACTCTCCTTTGTTTCTTCTTTATTCTCTTTTTCAACTTGGATTCTCTCTATTTTTTATGTTATTTCTAGCTTTCTTTTTTGTATTTCTATTATTTGCTCCTTGCCCGCTGTTTCAGCTCTTTCCTCAATGATTTAATTTT
Organism: Pinus taeda; assembly: GCA_000404065.3. Classification (NCBI taxonomy): domain Eukaryota; kingdom Viridiplantae; phylum Streptophyta; class Pinopsida; order Pinales; family Pinaceae; genus Pinus; species Pinus taeda. The sequence continues at coordinate 52,478 of APFE030958210.1, forward strand.
AGTTTCCCCAACATAATTAGGAGAGACAATGATTTGATTTGCCCAAACATCTCCAATGATCTTTTTAACTTCCTCATCATCATTCTAGATGGAACTGAATCTGAAAGGAACATGGCAAAAGTTCTCTAATAACCAAAGTGAGGGTGCCACTGGTTTGTTATCTGATGCTATGCTATGAATGATTTTGGGCTTTATTTCACTAAAGGAGGTGGCTATTGTGTCTTATATTAGGAATCTATCTAACCTTTCCTTTATATTATTTTACCAATTATTTTTTTACTCCACGTATACTTCCTGTTGTATCATTTTTTGCTTTTGGTAAGACAGAATATTTGAAAAAATGTTAAGTTATGATATGGACATAACAATAGTGAATAAAATGTCTATAAAAAAAATATCTTGATGATGATGTCCATATCAAAGGAAATGTTAGGTTAGATGTCCTAAAAAATCAAGACAAAAAGAAAATGTTAGGTTAGAAAGAAAAGAAAACAAACAAACTCTTAAAGTGATCAAGTTTAAATGGCACTACTATTTTTCTACAAAATAATGGTTTTGTGTAGCTTGTCTTAAATTCCACGACCCATGAAAGTCAAATAGTTTAATGTTGACTACTTCATGCTTTAGATTTGATGTTATAGTTAGAGAATAAAGATCTGGCCAAACTGTTTAATCTTGGCAGATCAGTAGTTAAGTATAGAATAATAAGGTGCTCATTAGTTTAATTTGAGCCCTTGGATGTTATAAGGGTAGATTTAGATAGTTTGCCTTTGTAAAATAAAAGAAAGGAAAAGGGTTTTCTAGCTTAAATTCACCCATTAAGTGAAGAAAAAATGATAGGATAAGAAAAGGGTAAGTAGAAGAAGGTTGCAGGAATTTGATGACTCATTGGACAAAAGGTACATTATCATCTTTTACCATATGTTTCTATGTCCATGAGGCAATTACACAAAGAAAATGAAGGTTTACAATATCAATTAATTAACTTCCCATTCATCCCCATTCATCCCTATATTCACTAATTTCCCCTTTCCCCTTTCATACATTCATATTCATTCATTTACCATGTAAAATCCCTTCTTACACAAAAAACCCTAAAAAATATGCTTTACCCTAAGTATTATGTATATATGAAAAGTAAATAAACCATGGAGAAACATAATACTTAGTGTGCTTCCCTTTTCCCCCTATATTTCCCCTTTTTGCGTATATTTTCTCTTTCCGCTCATATTTTCATATTTAAACACTAACTATGGTATTAAAACCCTAAAAGGTCCTTTTCTCGTATATATTAACTCCCTTTGATAAAATACCCTGAAACCTTCAGTTTTATTATAAAACTATATATTTAATCAAATATTGCATCGCAAGACTTTCATATGAATCCACTCTCCTCCAATCGTGATATGCGATCCACGATGGACCTGGACCCGATGCAATATATATCATAACACATTGCCATATTGCATTTGCCCCTTATTGGAAGTCCTGACCAAAGCAATTATCCTCTGTCATTGTGATCTTCGATTGTAATGGGAACTCAGACCCGACACAGTATTAACCATGTTTTATTTCCACTTCATGTCCGACCCCTATTGCATTCCTTTGCGATGGGCCTTCCTCTGCTAAACTGCGATTGCGATATGCGATATGAACCCAGACCCAATATCATTATCCACCCACATTTATATTATTTCAAGTCCACCATATTTGTTTTGCAAAGGATTTCTTTGTTAAATCATTTTTACGATTTTAATAGAAAACACCGCTAATCTGGGTTTTTAACCACAATAAATCCCATACCGCCATGATTAAATACTGGGCCCATACATTGCTCTTTCCACTACCCTCCATACTACTCTTTCACTCCACCACTATCTGATCTAGGGCATTCAAATCCAATGGCCCTCAGCAATTTTGGGTTGACTCTCTATATGGGCATTACGCACCCGAAAAGTGGTATTCCACTATCCTTCCTTCCTACGTGTCAGGCTTAGATTATATCGAGTGACCCCTTCCAAAATGGTCTGCACTTAATAAGAAGTGCAATGAAAACTACCTCCTGCATAACAACAATATGGTCACTGTTCACCTTGCGCCATAATTCAAAAAAGAACAGTTTTTCCATTTAAAAGTAAAAAACGCCATTTTTCTTTTTCTTGCCTGTTTTTCACAGTAAAGCCTCCATAAGCCTCTGAAACCAATAAAACCTTTGTTTTGCCTTCCGATATGCTATGAAATCCTTCCAATAGCCTTTCAAGCTCAAATAAATCCATTGAAGACCTTCTCTGTCACCTATATTTTCCTTCACAATTTCTGTGTTTTGCAAGTAAAAACCTATGTTTCAGGCTTACAAAGAAAAAGGTTTCACACAGTTTGAAGAAATTTATGAAGATCATATCAAATTACTTTACCATGTGACACAAATATAGAAGGATTTACTCTTGAAAAACACAATAAAAACCCGAACACGACTGTAAAGGTAAAAATAAATAGTAAAGGTTATTCAGTAGGGTTAAAGGATATTCAAAGAGTTTCAAGAGTATCAGATCAAAGATCAAAATGAAGGAATCAACTAGCACAAAGGATTCAAACAATTTATCATCTTAAAGGGAAAAATGTCAAATAACAAAGCCAGCACAACCTGAATAAAAGGGACAGCAAGAAGCAGTTCAAATGCTACCCCGATCTTCTTGCATGAAGATCTTTCCTTTCCTAGAATAAATCTCAAACAATTTTTAGGATATTTTTTAATTTCATTATTGTATAAATAACCCTCTTCTCGAGTTATTATAGGTTCTAAGTTCAATATTCATTATTCATTACTTATTAAGTCTTGACTGTTAATTCTACTTTCAACCTAGAAGCCACCTTTGAAGGAAGCTTTTCTAGACACTTGATGTACTCAGTCTTTCTGGAACCTTACTACAAAGCAAAGGATTCTGAATTTGGTTTTACAAATTTTGTGTTATCCTGTAAGTTTTTCTAGTTATCAATCATTATATTTTTCGTCATATGCTTATGACTTATAGAGATATCTAGGTAGGAAGAATTGTGTCCCAGTTTATTCCTATAAGCTCCTGAAGTAATTATCTATTAAGAGAATGGATTAATGAACTGTCTATTTAGCTAATCCCCTCTAATCAATAAATCATCAACATCTTCTGTAAGCTAAATTATACTGCCTTGAACCTTTGGAACGTAGTTTAGAAGGTCTTCCTACTTATGATTGTTCTATTTTACAGTCTGGGAACTATGAAATTCATATTTTTTGTTGTCTTCTTCTCACCACTATTTGACCTATATCATTGTGTAAAGTCTTATAACAGCACTTTGCTAAGATATTAATATACCTGAAAGGATTAAGTATTTCAATTCTACATCTATCTTCATTCATTGGTCTTCCAAAACTAAAACCAGAAACCACAAAACAATTATTTTAGATGCTCTGGCATTGGTAGCTGACCTACTACTATCTCAGAGGTACAACATCAGACTGGCGCCATTACCAGAGAATCAAATTTCATTTAGGTTTCCCTTGGGACAATGATATTCATTCATTATTTTACTTTAAATGTCATTAAATGTTTTGAAAGGTTAAAACCATTCACCTAGGCGACTCCACACTCCCAAGATGGCACTTTTTAAATATACCATATCTCATTCAGAAGCTGACATAGTTAGTCCTCTGCCAGATCGTGAAAGGCTTTTGAGAAAAGCTATTTCTAAAAGAGGACACCATCCATCTTCTTCTTCCTCTTCAGTCCTACAGTCTGAACAATTAGAATCATTTTACCCCTACAGTAATATCCCATCTGATCCTGAATACTCCCATATATCACCTTGGGTTGTTGAACTTCTAAATAGAGGGATTGATTTTAAGTCAGCCTACCTTATTCATTTATTAGAATCTCATCCAATACCCACATTACCACTAGGATCACCTAAAACTAAATTTGAGTTAGGTGTTGAGCTACTAGAATATAAACCCACAGAATTCATATCCCCTACCACCTATCCATTTCCTTCCATTTTTGACCAACCTGAAGCTTTTTCTTCTAAACAATCTGAGGAGACCTTCTCTATATATACCAATCCTCTCTTTGAAAGAAAAGAAGGTATTCATTTACATGTCCTAAAGCTAGTTCTTAAGACTCCTTTGAAGTCTTTCAAGAGATCTCCTCCTCCTTCACCTCCAACTAGTTCATCAACTCCTAAACCACCATCTTCTTCCTCTACTTCTTCTTCATCCTATAAATCCATACAAACACCACATACTCTTCCTGGACAACCTCATATACCTCAATTACCTCATACGCCACCTACTAAAAGGGCTTTCTGACCTATTGTATAGGCTAGATATGCTGACTTAGTCTTACCTAATAACCTCGATGCATTCCTAGCTGGATACTTAAAATACCTTCCCAAGTACAATGGAGAAACTAGTCCCTCGGCGGACGACCATCTTCAATCTTTCCTAGACTTTGCAGAAAACATGAATATTGAATAAGAAAACATTTATATGAGAATTTTTTAACAGTCACTTGAAGGAAATGTGAGGATTTGGTTTAGGGAGTTACCAGTAGCTTCAATTAGAAATTGGGAAGAGCTTACAACCATATTTAAAAATCAATGGGGTGTGAAAAAGGATCCTCTTTACTTCCTCATAGAATTTGAAGAGATTAAAAGGAACTTTGGTGAACTAGTATCAGATTTTATCAAAAGATTCAATAAAATCTATCACAAAATGCCTGTTGATTGTAAGCCCCCAGTGGTAGCAGCTAAGTCTAGATTCTCTAAAGCTTTTGATGATGACTTTGTTATTATGATACGAGAGAGAACTTCAAGAACTGTTGAAGATATGCAAACAAACGATATAGAAGTAGAAGCAAATAGGGAAGCCTCCACTTCTTTAAAACTTAAGGAAGGAAAGGCCAAAATAAAACTCAAATCTATTCAAGAAGCCTCTAGTTCTTCTAAGACTAAATCAGAAGATTCAAAAATACATGAAATAAAATATCTTCTTAGAAACCTATCAAATAGGATTTCAAATATTTAGACCCAGCCTAGGACAATACAACAAATAGTTACTAAACCTCAAAACCAAAATTAAGGTCAGTATAAAAGAAATTCCCCACTACAAATTCTTCATAGACCTAGCAATGATCAACAAGTTCCTACTCCTCTAATGATAGATGACCAACAACCTGATGATAATACTATGAGAATTACTAAAGATATTAATATTATGGATTCTTCTTCCAATGAAACAACCATCATTCCTCTCTCACAACAAAATCAAGATCAAGAAGACCAGGAAGCTTCACAAGTCTCTAAATATCATGCTTTCTCTGAAGTTTTAATTGTACAATTAAATAAGAGGTATGATCTTAGGCCTAGGCCTCGTCCTAGGAGACCTCCAAAGGAAACTCCAATAATTGAACCATGTACCAAAACTGTTGAAGCTCAAACAACTCTTATTCAACCCTTAGATTAGTCAATTGATACTACCCAAAATGGTAAAAACATTTTGACTACATTTCATGTTGAAAAAGAATTAGTGAGGGTTAAGATCCCAATTCCACTGTTAGAACTTTCTAAAAACCCTGGTTATGAAAGCCAAGTCACAAAATGGATACAAAATATCTTGGTTTATCTATAGGTGATGTCACAAGTCTGCAAGTTGAAAAGCCAGTAGTAGCTTTTGGCCCTCGTTCAGACATGATAGATGATATAGTTCATCTTTTCTATGTAACTCTTAAAACAAATTATTCCATGTTGTATAATTGCATGCTTGATTCAAGAGATTCGCACAACCTTATGCCAAAATCTATCATGGACCATTTGAAACTCCACATATCTAGATCCTACGATTAATTGTACACCTTTGATTCTAAGAATATGTCCTGTTTAGGATTGATCAAGGATCTAGTGGTTACTCTTGCCCAAATTCCAGTGAATATTGTAGTACTTGATATTGTTGTCACAGATATCCCTCTGAAGTTTGGAATTCTCCTTTCTATGTCTTGTCGTACCAGGTTAGGGGGAACTCTACAAATGGATATGTCATATGCTACTATTCCTATTTATGGAGGAGAACATAAGATTATATAGAGAGGTAAGATTTCTACATACTATTTGTAAGATTGACCAACCAAGGAACCATCCAATTTATGTAATAGATCAGGACTTTGGTTCTTTTCAACTCACTTCAAACCAACATAAAACTCAAGTCAAAATTGAATAGGTAGTTGAAAGTCCTGAACCAAACTAAACTGATATTTGGAAATTGTTCTTTGATGGCTCTTGCACAAAAGATGGGGTTGGAGCTAGAGTAGTTTTAATTTCACCTGAAAAAAAGAAAATATAACTCAATCATGAAAAATAGATTTTGAAGTTACCAATAATGTGGCTGAATATGGAGCTTTCCTTTTAGGATTGCAATTAGCCAAAAGCTTAAAAGTTCAAAACTTAAGTGTTTTTACTGATTCAGAACTTATTGTTAAGCAAGTATCAAATGCTTGCCAAACCAAGCACCCTAGACTTAGGTCCTATTGAAATGAAGTATGGGATTCAGTTGATAACTTCTTTGATGCTTTTAGTTTGACTCATATTCCTAGAGATCATAATATTCATGAAGATGCCTTATATGTATCTACTAGCTCTTTTAAAATCCCTGATCATACTGGTGTACTCTATCAAATACAAGTCAAATATAGGCCATCTATCCCAGATAATCTGAAACATTGGAAAATATTCGAAGATGATGAACGTTTGAAATAATTTCTGCAGGTAATAGATGATTTTTCATTTCTACAAATTGATGAAGATAGAACTGAAATAAATGAAAATACAGATGGAAATGATACTTTATATTTCAAGGCCCAAATTTCTAATCATGACATTATTCAATTATCTAATAATTTTATTCCAAAAGTACTCATTCCTTTAGAAAAATTGTTTTATCAAAATTATGTCCTCCGAAACCCTCATTCCATTTCTTCAGAAGATGACATAGAATAGATTAACAATGGAACTAATGAAGATATCAAAAACATCAAAATATGTGCATCTCTAGACCATAAGATCAAAGCTCAATATCTTAAGTTACTGCAAAATTATAAGCATGTTTTTTCTTGGACTTATGTTGATCTAAAGACATATGATACTTAATTAATACAACATAATATTCCTTTGAAGCCAGAGGCAAAACCTTATCAATAGAAACTAAGAAGGATAAATCCATCCCTTCTACCAACTTTCAAAAGGGAGATTAAGAAAATTCTAGATGCTCAGATCATCCTCCCTCTTAGATATTCTCATTGGGATGCAAATCTAGTTCCTGTTAGAAAGAAAATAGAGAAATAAGACTCTGTGTGGGTTTTAGAAATTTGAACAAGGCATCATTAAAAGCTAATTTCCTTTGCCCAAAATGGATCAGTTACTCCAAATGGTTTCAGGAGCACAAAGACTTTCTATTCTTGATGGCTTTTTAGGTTACAATCAGGTGAATGTTAATATAGCAGAGAGAGAGAAGACTTCCTTTATTGCACCCTAGGGTACATTCATGTACACTAGGATTCCATTTGGCTTAACCAATGCTAGAGAAATCTTTCAGAGAGCTATGGACATAGCTTTTATGGGTCAGGAAAATAAATTTGTGGTTATTGATCATGATGACATAACTGTTTTTTCTAAATCTGATCAGAAACATCTAAAGCACTTGATGAAGGTTTTTGACAGGTGTAGAAAATTTGGAATATCATTGAACCCTAAGAAGTCCTTGTTTGCTCTTAAAGAATGAAAAATGTTGGGCCATATTATTTCAAAGGAGGGAGTAGTAATTGATCCCAAATGAGTATATACCATTGAATCGTTGACCTTACCTAGAAACAAGAAGGAGATTCAAGCTTTTCTAGGCAAGATTAATTTTCTAAGGAGGTTTAGTCCAAATTATGCAAAGATTGTAAAATATCTAACTGAAATTCTCCGAAAGGACCATAAAATCAAATGGACTCCCTCTTATAGGCATACATTTGAACAAGTAAAAATGGATATCTCTAAAGCTCCCACCTTAGCCAGCCCTAATTATACTAAACCATTTAGTATTTTCTCTTTTTCCTCTGAAACAACCCTTGCTACTATTCTATTACAGAAAAATGAAGATTCCCATGACCAACCCATAGCATTTTTCAGAAAGGTTATGAGATATGTTGAGCTTAAATATGACATCATTGAGAAGAAAGCCTATTCCCTCATTCGAGCCCTAAAATCATTCAGGATGTATGTTCTACATTCACCTATTACTGCTTATGTTCCTAACAATGCTGTGAAAATTGTCCTAACCCAACCAAACAATGATGGGAAAAGAGGTAGATAGATCACTCAAATTCTGGAGTTTGATCTAACTATCAAGACTACCAAGTTAGTAAAAGGTCAAGGATTAGCCAAGCTTCTACTTGAATCCAACTGCAAAGTACTTGGAATCAATTCTATTTTAGAAATTCAAGGGAATAAAACACAAGAACCTTCTCTCCTTGCACAAGGGAAAAATACACAAGAACCTTCTCTCCTTGCATAAGGGAAGAATACTCAAGAACCTTATATCCTTGCAGAAGGGGAGAATCCACAAGAACCTTCCCTTCATCCTAAAGGGGAGAATCCACAAGAACCTCTATGTTCAGAGTAGATCAGTCCTACACACATTGATGAAAAATTCTTGTTGTCAAACTGGTATCAAAATATTGTAATTTTCTTGATCCATTTTCAGTGTCTAGCATCATTCTCCAAAACCTAGTGTAAAACCCTTATGTTAAAATCAGTTAAGTACTACATTATAAATGCAAACTTATATTGGAAAGATCCACTGAATATTTTGTTATTATGTTTAACAGAATCAGAAAATGAAGGAAACATTGATCAGTTTCATATAGGATTTTGTGGGGGACATTATGCTTGGACAGCAACAACATACAAAATTTTGAGGGGAGGATTTTATTGGCCCACATTGTTCTTACAAGTAGGGGCAAAGGTTACAGGTTGTGTTCCTTGTCAAATGTTTGCTAGTTAAAAAAAATTAGCAGCTCTTCCACCCGTTCCATCAATAGTTTGAGCACCTTTTTCTCAATGGGGATTCGAGTTTTTTGGAGAGATTCACCCCACTCCAAGTAATCAACATAGATGGATCCTCACTGAAACAAACTACTTTACTAAATGGGTGGAAGAAATTCTAGTCAGAAATGCTACTAATTTAGTAGTAATTATGTTTATTGAGGAGAATATCTTATCTAGATTTGGTTGCCAACTCAAATTCTCACAGATAATGAAATAGCCTTTTCTAGTGTTAAAATAATTGACTTTTGCTAGAAATATCAGATTTTGTTACATCATTCAACTCCATACTACCCTCAGGGTAATGGCCTTACAGAGTCAACCAACAAAATCCTAGTAAAGGTAATAAAAAAGACTCTAGCTTATCATAACAAGCGCTGGGATTCACATTTGATTTATGTAGTATGGGCAAACAAAATTACTCTGAAGAGACAACTGGCAAATCTCCATTTCAGTTAGTCTATGGGAAAGATGCAATTTTCCCTACCAATTTGGCCTTCCCTGTTTAAAATTCCTACAGAATTCAATAGATCAATCTGATGATTTTTCAAGAAGGATAAATCAGATTATTGAAATTAATGAAAATAGAGATGAAGTTAAATACAAATTGCAGAAATATCAGAATAAGATGAAGGTCCTATTTGATAGAAGAAACAAGGAAAGGGACTTTAAGGAAGGTGATCTAGTTCTAAGATGGGATGCCAAGAGAGAAGAGAAAGGAAAGCATAGCAAATTTGACAATCTATGGTTTGGACCTTTAGCCATTGTTGAAGTGAAGGGTAACAACACTTTTGTGCTGTAGAAACTTTAGGGGCTATATTCAACTCATCCCGTAAATGGAAGGTTTCTCAGAAATTACATTTAGTACTAAGAAGTTGAAATAGTTTTCATTGTAGATACCCTGGTTTTCTTTACTTTTCAAGATGTCAGTGTGATTTTTCTTACAGCAAGGACTCCATAGCCTAAGGAGAAGGCACATGGATCTGCAGGTTCTCTGCATTCTACAAGAGAAAGCAATCCCCAAATGGAGCCAATGTTGTAGCATTTTTTGGTTTTGATAAGATAGAATATTTGAAAAAATGTTAAGTTAGGATATGGACATAACAATAGTGAGTAAAATGTTTAAAAAAAAAATATCTTAATGATGATGTCCATATCAAAGAAAATGTTAGGTTAGATGTCCTAAAAAATCAAGACAAAAAGAAAATGTTAGGTTAGAAAGAAAAGAAAACAAATAAACTCTCAAAGTGAGCAAGTCTAAATGGCACTACTATTTTGTTGCAAAATAATGGTGTGCGTTGCTTGTCTTAAGTGCCACAACCCATGACAATAAAATAGTTTAATCTTGACTGCTTCATGCTTTAAATTTGATGTTATAGTTAAAGAATAAATATCTAGCCAAATTGTTTAGTCTTGGCAGATCAGTCGTTAGGTAGAGAATAATAAGGTGCTCATTAGTTTAAGCTGAGCCCTTGGATGTTATAAGGGTAGATCTAGATAGTTTTCCTTTGTAAAATAAAAGAAAGGAAAATGGTTTACTAGCTTAAATGCACCCATTAAGTGAAGAAAAAAAGATAGGATAAGCAAAAGGTAAGTAGAAGAAGATTACAAGAAGTTTGATGATTCATTGGACAAAAGGTACATTATCATCTTTTACCATATGTTTGTGTGTCCATGAGACAATTACACAAAGCAAATGAAGGTTTACAAGATCAATTAATTAACTTCCCATTTATCCCCAGTCATCCATATATTCATTAATTTCCCCTTTCCCCTTTCAAACATTCATATTCATTCATTTACCATGCAAAATCCCCTTTTACCATGTAAAATCCATTTTTAGCCAAAAAACCTTCAAAAAGATGCTTTACCCTAAGTATTATGTATATATGAAAAGAAAATAAACCATGAATATGCATAATACTTAGTGTATTTCCCTTTTCCACCTATATTTCCCCTTTTTCGCATATATGTTTCCCTTTCTACTCAAATTTTCATATTAACACTAACTATGGTATTAAACCCCTAAAAGTTCCTTTTCCCGTATATATTAAATCCCTTTAATAAAATACCCCAAAACCTTTAGTTTTATTATAAAACTATATATTTAATCAAATAGTGCATTGCAAGCCTTTCATATGAATCCACTCTCCTCATTGCGATACACGATCTATGATAGACCCAAACACAACGTAATATATATCACAATGCATACCCATATTGCATCTCCCCTCATCGAAAGTCTCGACCAAAGCAATTACCCTCCGCCATTTTGATCTCCAATTGCGATGGGAACCCGAACCCGACGCAGTATTAACCATGTTTTATTTCCACGTCGCATCTGGCCCCTATCACATTCCTTTGCGATGGGCCTTCCTCCGCTAAACTGCAATTGTGAAATGCGATATGAACTTGGACCCAGTATCATTATCCACCCCCATTCATATTATTTCAAGTCCACCATATTTGTTTTTCGAAGGATTTCTTTGTTAAATCGTTTTTATGATTTTAACATAAAACACTATGAATCTGGGTTTTTAACCATAATAAAGCCCATACCTCCATGATTAACTACTAGGCCTCTCCATTCCTCTTTCCTTTACCCTCCGTACTACTCTTGCACTCCACCACCATCCAATCTAAGGTATTCAAATCCAATAGCCCTCGGCCATTTCGGGTCGACTCTCTCTATGGGAATTACCTTGATATGTGTCAAGCTTATATTATATTGGGTGACCCCTCCCAAAACCACCCTCCCTTCATAAGTGGTGTGATGAAAACCACCTCCAGCATAATGACAAAATTCCCATTTTCACATTGCGCCATAATTAAAAAAAAAGAATTGTTTTTCTGTTTAAAAGAGAAAAATGCCATTTTTCTCTATTTTGCCTATTTTTCACAATAAAGCCTCCATAAGCCTCTGCGACCAATAAAACTGTTGTTTTACCTTCCACTACACTATGGACTCCTTCCAATAGCCTTTCAAGCTCGAAGAAATCCATTGAAGACCTTCTCTATCATTAATAGTTTCTGTGTTTTGTAGGTAAAAACATCTCTTTCAGGCTTACAAAGAAAAAGCCTACACACAGTTTGAAGACAAATATAAATATCATATCAAATTACTTTACCATGTGACATGAATCTAGAAGGATTTGCCGTTGAAAAACACAGTAAAAACTTGAAAAGAACTGTAAAGGTGAAAGAAACAGTAAAGGTTATTCAACATTGTTAAAGGATATTCACATAGTTTAAAGAGTATGAGATGAAAGATCAAAATGAAGGAATCAACTAGCACAAAGGATTCAAGAAATTTAGCAGCTTAAAGGAAAAAATATCGAATAACAAAGCCATCACAACCTGAATAAAAGGGACAACAAAAAGTAGTTCAAGTGTTGCCCCTATCTTCTTGCATGAATATCTTTCCTTTCCTAGAATAAATCTCAATCAGTTTTTAGGATATTTTTTAGTTTCATTATTGTATAAATAACTCTCTTCTCAAGTTATTATGGGTTCGAAGTTCAGGATTCATTGTTCATTGCTTGTTATGTCTTGACTGTTAAGTCTACTTTGAACTTGGAAGCCACCTTTGAAGGAATCTTTTCTAGACACTTGATGTACTCAGTCTTTCTGGAACCTTCATACAAAGCAGAGGATTCTGAATTTGGTTTTACACAGCTTGTGTTATCCTATAAGTTTTTCCAGTTATCAATCATTATGTTTTTCTTCATATGCTTATGACTTGTAGAGATATCTAGGTAGGAAGAATTGTGTCTCAATTTATTCCTATAAGCTCTTGAAGTGATCATCTATTAAGAGAATGGATTAACGAACTATATGTTTAGCTAATCCCCTCTAATCAATAAATCATCAACGTCTTGTGTAAGCTTAAGTTTACTGCCTTGAACCTTTGGAACGTAGTTTAGAAGGCTTTCCTACTTATGATTGTTATCTTTTATAGTCTGGAAATAGTGATAATCATATTTTTTGTTGTCTTCTTCTCACCACTATTTGATCTATATCATTGTGTAAAGTATTATAGCAGCCCTTTGCTGAGATATTACCCCAAAGGATTAAGTATTTCAATTCTACATCTGCCTTCATTCATTGGTCTTCCAAAACTAAAACCAAAAACCCCAAAACAATTATTTCAGATCCTCTCACATTGGTAGTTGACCTACTACTATCTCATAGGCACAACACTTCCCATTGCTAGGAAGTGTTTCCATTAATGTAGAGGTTTTCATGATAGATTCTACCATTTCCCTTGATGGATCAGCATTATATTTCCCACCACAATTCTCCTCTACATTCACTGCCAAATAAAGTTTCCCTCCTATTATTATGCCTCTATCTTGGACCTGCAATAGATGATTTTTTAAGGTGTCTAAGCAGACTTTCTTATCCCTGTAATGATTTGGGGTATAAATGTTGACAATGTAGTATATCTCCTTCGTCCTTTTGTTTCTGAGATATATTTTCATTCAATGCAACTCTTTTTGTGTATGAATCAACTCCCACTTCTCTGTTTCCATATTGTACAAATCCATCCTTAAGCTATTATTGTTGGGATTGATGTTCCTTGGTGGTTTTTCCTTTTTTGAATCATTGTTTCCATTTCCTTTTCCTTTATCTTTGTCTCCTGGATCATAAAAATATCAGGTTCTCTCACACTATTAGGTCTTTCATTTCCTTAATTTTTTTGCATACTTCCCTTTCCTCTACAATTCCAGGAGACTATATTCATTATCACTTGGAGTTGAGGGTAGAGGGAACTTTCCCTCTTGTGGGTTGAGCAGGTTTCTCCTTGTTTTTTTTTCCAGAAAGGTGGTCAGTGGTTGTTGGGTTACCAAAGCCATATCCTTTTCTATTGCTTCATCTCTGATTTCTCTCTTGGGTTTTCTACTTCCCCGTTTAGGGTGGTCGAGGGAGGAGAGGGGGCCTTTGGAGATGGTTTGAGTTATTATTCGATCAAAGGAGGAATAGGAATGGTTATGGGAGATGATGGGAGAGGAGGGGTAGCGAATGGAGGGGAAGGGGAGGAGAAGAGTGGAGGAAGGAGGGGAGGAGGGAGGATCAGGGTCCCCAAGGGAGCTAAAGGGATTAGAATCCAAAAGATCCAAAGAGGGGGGGGATACAAGAAGGAGGAAGAGATGAGGAGGTAGAGGAAGGATATTTATGAGGAGAAGGTAAAGGATCTATGATGGAGAGATGGGGGGAGGGTCAAATATGGGAGGGTGGAGATAGAAGAAGGATCGGATGATGGTTTTGGTTTTTTTATTGACTTTTTCTTCTTTACCTACTCCCATTTTGGTTCCTAGTTTTCTATTTCTTCTTATTCCTAATTTTTAGTACATCTATTTACAAAATGACCATATTCATGACATACCTTGAATTTGAATGGAATATTTTCATAATCTAGTTGTTGAATGCGAACCCAACTATGCACTTTGATCTTCACTGCTTTGAGAAGTCCTTTCCCTATATCTACTTCCACACATATTGTCACATAGGCATGCATGTTTTTGTTTGGATCACTTCTATCGATATATTTCCCCACTGCATTTCCTACTACTTTAACAGATTCATTTCCCCAACAATGTAAAGGAAGATGGGGAAGCCTCACCCATACTGGCACCACATTTGGTAAGTCCAAATCTGGATAAAAGTCTGGAATCCATGAAATATGGTCCGTTTATGAAGATTAAATCTTTGGCCTCTTTCGTTTCAAAGTGGAACATAAATTAACCTCTTCCACAAAACTTGATCAAGATTTTCCCCATGATAGATGAATTCCAGTTTCTTTCCACCCATTTGAGGACCAAATGGGGAGAGAGCTAGAGTCCAGTACTGACCCACCAAACCATGTTTAGAGAGGAACAGTGTTGCGTAGTGAGGCGGGAGGGAGGAATAATTATTTCAGGTATTTCAACAATCTTCTTAACAAACTTTGATATGGACACTCTGGGAAGAGATGGTCCCAAGGAGGAGAGAAGAGAGGCAAAGGCTTCCGCATTTTCTCCTAGTTGGGTTGAAGTTATGGTGGATGAGACAGGAATTGATGCACCCTCATGAGGATGCTCCATGTGATCCATAGTGTACCAGTAGAGGGTAGCAATCCTAGGGAGCAAGAGGCCCTAGGATACGAAGGAAAAATGCTCACTTAGAGGTTGAACTCTCCAAGGTGGGACCATAGCACTATTTTATCTCTGAGGTTAACACTCTTTTAGGAGACTTACGACACAAGAATAATTAAGATGATGCTGGTAGTCACTTCTCTTATGTCAATAATTCAATATTTGAATGCAAGTGACATGCCTTTAATTAACTTATTGGAGAGCTGGAGTGGAAGCTCAATTAAAGAATTAGAGCAAAGCAACTTATACAAATGAATGCATTAAGTGAAAATTTAGGACAAATGGAAATTTTTCAAGGATCACATATAATTGTAGGTCTTACTATTCCAAGATTTTTGGTATCCATGGATCATGACAACAAAAAACTCAATTTATTAGTTCTATAACTCAACCTAAAATGTATTATAAATAGGATATAAAGCTAAATTTTTCAAGTTGAATCAAATAAAATAAAACATTCTGGATATGATTGTATGATGTAGGAAAACTAGAGAGATGGTTTTGAGAAAATCGATTCAATCAATGGTCAATGTCAAGAAGTTGGAAACTTTGTTCAATAAATTGGATATTTGATTGAAGCATGAAAAAATAATTAATAGATCTAGAAAAACCAAGATTGATGCAACACGTAGCATAAGGAGTGTTAAATTTTGTTGGACTCCAAAGGTATTGAGATAAATATTTTGAACCTAATCGAAGATCCCTTTTATTGAGCATGTTGAAGCAAAGGAGATAATCATTGGTTGTGACGAAACTGTTGTTTTAACATTTGAAAATGGTAGGTTGAGAGATAAAAACTCTCAATTGTCAAATGCATCAACGAATTGATGCAAGAAAGAAGATTACTAATGAACATATGCTTGAATTACAAAATTTTCATAGGAGCTTGTTGAAAAGGCTTCTTCAAACATCCCACTATCATAAATATTTTAAATAACTAAAGTCCTAAATGACAATGAGAGAATTACGAGCATATCCAAAAATGAAGACAATTTTGATGTCATGCTTGTGAAATAGCATCATACAATACTTAGATCTATGAGTTATCTAATAATATTCAAATTACAAAGATTTAAAATAAAGAGAAACAGGCTTACTTGAAAATAGAAACTATAGTCATAAATGTTACACAATATTTTGTCACACCTCCTGGACTTCCCCATGACATACCCCGAAGTGCCCAAAACATGACCATCATGCAATGTACGCATTCATATATGTAGTTCAGATCCTTCCTGAGACTTCGATTGGAAAATGCCTTGATCTTCCACTGAAGGAAGTATCTCTTAAACCCTAATTTGAGAATCATCACTTAAATGAGGCTAAAAACCACAATGGTCGCCTATTGTGCTATACTAGACCTAGGATGGCATCGCTCTACTTGCTCATATACCCATGATGATCCAAGAAAGGTAATTTCCCTAAAGAGGATGAGAATCTTCATGATCTAGAAGCTCTTAGAGTGGCGAGCTCAAGGTTGTTTGGCTTAGATGAGGTAAACTTCTCCCAACATGGCGTCTTGGTATTATCCCTATGAGCTACCTCCTTGAGATGAGGACTTTCTCCTATATTTGGAGAGATGCTAACACCATTTCCCAACCTATATATTTATCCTCTCTGATTCCCAAAGGGTTGGAGGTTGGTTGGTTTATGCATATTTTCACCCTTATGCTAAGATTGTGCCTATATGTTATTCATTTGGCTTGGAGGAGTGCTTGGAGAGCTTAGCTTTGACATGGATATTCATTAAAGGAGAGCCTATAAACATCAAAGCTTGGTTGTATGCTTCCACTTATTTCTATTCATATACAACTAATGGTTCATTTTCCCTAAATGTGTATGCTCATGTATCATTTAGCTTAACATTCCTTGATCAATTAAGTAGGTTGCTTTTGAATATGTTATTTGTACTTGCATGCCTTATTGTATCTTGATCTCTTGTGTAGGTACATAAACATTGAGAGTAGTAATAAGAAGCTCATAGTGCACGTGATTCAAGGTCTTCAACAAAGGACATCGAGATAGCATCGAAACGAGGTAGGTCATATTATTCGTCTCTCTTTTCAATTGTAACTTAAGAAAGTGTCTAGTATATTGCCACTTCGGTTGCTAGACCCACTCATTGGGCTAGAGGGATCATCTCTATCCATAGAGAGTGTTTACCTAGACAACGAAATGGCGACTCCTCTGGGGAGTTATAACCCTCCCCATACATTCCTTCAATATGACATTTTGACTAGTTTGACCAACCATCAATTTCTGAACTAGTGTGCATCAGTTTGGGTTTATACCATCATTGATTACTACTTTAGAGTGCTAAGTTTGAAATGTTTCTTTGAATATTTTTTTTTCTAATATTCCTCTCCCATCGTGGGTTTAGCTCTCACAGTGACGATGGCATCATGAATTTTTAGCTTTATAGTCACAATGGAAAAATTTTGCTTCATTATTTGGTCACGCTGAAATCATCAATAATTTTTCTATACAAAGTAGTGATGATGACCCTGACCATCACAGGTTTGCCTATGCAAATTAGTGTTGATAACCCAATCATCACGGGTTTGGTTATATAAAGTAGCGGTGATCATTGAATGTGAGAATTTTTAAGTTTTTTTCCTTAGAATCCAATGTGTCTTGGCCCCTAAGGTCTTTTCCTATCCTATATGCTTGGATCTGTCAGTTTTTGACTCATTGTCTTGATTAATTTGAAAAAAAATTCTCATTGCCTTCAAAGTGAAATCTAATTGAGTTCTAGGGTTTCTAATCAATTGGTCATCACTTCCAGCTTGTTTGTGTCATTGAGATGTTTGTTTTCTAGATTAACTAAGTTTTATTTTTTATGGAAATCATCATAAACATCATTTTCCATTTATTTTAGATTGTATTTCGAAATTTACTTTTCACGAAAATGCATTATATTAGTTGCATTGAAAAGTAATGTTTTGAGATTCATCATTGAAAATAGATCACATTTTTCAGTGATTTAAAGCTAAAAATTGTATTAGTTGCATCAAATAATTCAAAATGGAGAGAAAAGCATGAATCATATAAGTGCATCTTAGTAAAGTCACAATTATTTTTCCTTCAAAAAGTTGCATTTAGCATAGTGAAAATTGAAAATAATTTTTACTTTTGGCATTGCATTTGGAAGACAAAAGTGAAAGGAAAGTGATTTTTGTTTCTTATAGGATCACATATTGGCATTTCATTTAGTGAAATGAAATATTAGATTTTGTTTTCACATTTTGCATTGTGAAAGTTAGTGGAAGGAATTTTTCATGATGCATTTTGTTTAATGCATTATTGGATGAAATTTCTTCCCTTGATTAGTTTAGCTTTCATAGAAATGAAAAGTTTTCCTCTTCTCATATAGTTGCATCATAGGTGTTCACGTGACATCATTTCGAGCCCAAACCTGAAACATAATTTAATATCAAATTTAAATCTATCAATTAATCTAAGGATAATTTGAAACATTACATATGTAGTGGTCTAGGCTAGAGACATGTTCCAGTGTCTATGAAACTTAGCAACTGTTGCTGACAATACTCTTGCACTAGATAAGAAATAGCACGAAATTGTGCTCCCCCTATCGTTGAGTATATAAAGGGATGCCCTCATAGGTTGCAAACCTTTATCCATAGGAAGCTGAGTCTACCACCCTATAAGCATGATACACTGAACACAACATTTCGGGAGATTGCCTGCACGTACGTTAAGTTCGTAATAGACTTATTTCCTAAGGCGTATATTGCAGTTCACAACACCTGGTAAGCCTTTTTCCTAGAGTATCCCGAGTAGTCATTTTTATCTTTTCTGACTCCTTAAACTTGAAAATATCATCAAGAACAAACCAATGAAAGAAACTAGAGTCACCTTTTCATCCTTCTCTCCACTCTTAAAACATGAAAAGGCAAAGTTTTTGGTTGAAATTCTAAAATTAATTGACCACGAAACAACATCCTTCTTGTGGAACTACTCTTTAGTAGATCTTGGGTTGATACCAATGGAAACATTTCCTGAGTCGACCAATCAAGGAAACCCCTATGATGGGAATCCTAGTCCTTTTCCTTCTTTCAGAAATTCTGGTGCTCCCTATATGGAAACATTGTCCCTTCCTGGACTGACCATGGGTCTGCCAATTTGGTTGTTTTTGACCTCAGTGGTTTCGAGTGTCCAAACTGCTTTTTAACAATTTCTCCTCCACCTTCACAACATCAACCTCATGCTAATCCTAAAGTTGAACCCTCACCTTCTTCGCTTGTTTCTTCACCCCATTCTTCCTCTTCACCTAGTGAAATACTAGACTCGAGTAATCAGGAAGCTACGAAGAAGAAGAAGAGGTTGAAGAAGAAGAAGAAAAATAAGCAAGGGGGAAACCAAGTAGCCATTCCTACGGATGCAACTGCTGTAGAAAAATATTCCAACCAGCCCTTGAAAGTAAAATTCCCTTGCATGTTATGGAAGGGTGACAACCTTCTTTGGAATTGTCTTGTTATTCCGAAGGTCTTGGAAGTGTGGTCCATAGGTTGACATCAAATTTTATCATCAGCCTCTGGCAATCATGCTGGTGATAAATCTTCAACTAGTGACAATGAATCCCATGCGAAAAAGGGGAGAGTGAAATTTCCATGTAAGTTGTGTGAAGGTAATCATCCCATTCACCTTTGTCCTCTTATGGATGAAGATTCCAAAGAGTTGGAAAACCTTACAAATTCTCAACCTCATCTTCTGACTAGTTATTGAAATATTTCCCCTGATCCTTCACTAGTTGATTTAGTGATTGATCAAAAGTCAGCTTTGGTCAAGCCCACTCTCTTTAAAAGTGAGTCTCGTGAGTCCATTCTCGATCAAACATTGGTCAAGAAATGGTAGACCTGAATTCACCTTTATTTAAGCATACCTTTTCAGTAGAGATTGAACCTCATACTTCTCAGGTTATTCTTGTTTTTTTAGGATCGAATGAACTAGAGGGAAATCATCCCATTCCTAAGGTGCATGAGAGTAATTCTCTTGTTCCCATAGAGAAAGAGGGCAGTTCTCAAGTTCCTACAACACCCCCTCCAAGTAGTTTGCTCACTTCTTTTGATTGAGTCGACTGGCAGGATATCACCTTCCGTCTTATGTGCCTTTCCAGATTACAGTACAGGGTTACCATATGGTCGTATCTAGCATAGTCATAGATGAGGGCACATCTGTTAGCATCTTGTCCTCAACTATTCAACAACCTTTAGGTTCTCCTCAACTTGTCCCTGTCACCCAGAATTTGTTAGCTTTTAGAAGAGGAACCAGTCAACCATTAGGGATCCTTCCTAAGTTTCCTATTAATTTGGGAGGAAAGTCTTTCTATATAGACATGATGGTTTTCCAAGGCCCGTTGGATTTTAATCTACTCCTTGGCTGTGACTATGTTTATGTCATGGGAGCTCTCATTTCTTCCCTCTTTCGAGTGATGTGTTTACCGCATGACGAAAGTATTGTGTTCAAACTTACATTCATTGGTCATAAATCAGTTCCAACTGAACCATCATCCCTAAGTGGTTCTTATGTGCAAGTGGTATCACCCCCGCCACAGGTTAATTATGTGGCCACCTGATCCATGCCCACATCTACTAATGAACTATTGCATGATGTAGTACACCATATACTAGGGGCATTGGAGACTGATTTTTCATTTGGATCCCTAGACATGTATCCCTTCTAGAGTGTTGTTCTCGCATATGATGAGAACCAATTAGAAGCCATGGTCTCTTTTGGTCTATGATGAAGGAGTATGTAGAAAATTTCCTTGTCTTATGTCAAGCTCATTAAAAAATGAAACAAGGACCCTGGAGCAAAGTTCCTTGTCTTGTGTTAAGCTCATTAAAAAAAGAAACAAGGAACAAGGAGAAAAATTCATTTTCTTGTGTTAATCTTATTCAAAAATGAAACAAGGATCATGGAGAAAAGTTCCTTTTCTTGTGTCAAGCTCCTTAAAATATGAAACAAAGGACCATGAGGATAGTTATTTTACTATGTCAGCCTCGTTAAAAAATGAAATTGGTCCCCATGAGGATAGTTCTTTTACTATGTCAACCTCGTTAAAAAAAAATAAATAGGTTTCCATGAGCAGAGTTATTTTACTTTTTTCAAGCTTGTTAAAAAATGAAACAAGGTGTCATGAGCATGGTTCTTTTCCTATGTCAAGCTCATGAAAAAATGAAACAAATATCCTTCCAATTGGAGTTTTTGATTAGATCTCGTAAAATGTCAGTCAGGTCTTCTACTTGATCTCGTAAGTGAACCTTCATTCCATCCACCTATTAGTAACCAACAATCTACTTAGGTGAATGAAATGAAGCTTGGGGGGAATGTACCTTGAATTGGGTCATTATGTTGGGGGCATGCAAACGCATCTCAAGCATAGCTTATCTTTGTTTCAAGCTTGTGTAAAAATGAAACCAAATCCAAGCATATTCTTTTCTCATGTTTCAAGCTTGTGAAAAATGAAACCATATTCAAGAATACTCAAGCATAGTTTCTGATGTTTCAAGCTTGTGTAAAAATGAAATCGTTCCCATTTTACATCTCATGATTGCCATTTTTATCATCATGTTTTGCTATATGAGCCCTAGTTTTTTCATTCTGTAATCACCATCTCTTTGGCCGATCATATGATTTCACTTGGTCATTTTACCCTTGCTTTAGGAACATCTACGATGAGTGGTCTTATATCCAACCTCTTGAACTTTACATGTTTTGAGCAGTTCCATCATTACCAAAACCAGTTGCTATCCTTTTATACCACTCGCTCTTCGAGGCATAGTCATCTTTCAGCTCTTTTTTGACTCTCGAAAAATGAAAAGATTGTGAGTACTTGTCATTTCGAACATGTGAAAGTAAATGAAATGGCCTCTAATCAGTATAAGTTTAACCATTTTCCAGACTGAGATAGACTGTTGTACGAAAAAGGAACACCTTGGTCAACATGGTCAAGCGGTTCTCTCAAATATTGTTTTCTGCCTTTTCAAGTTAGAGATACAAATTACGAAAAGGGACTTGATGGAGTTTTATTTTTCGTCACTTTTTCAAACACTTTAAATATGAAAAATACACCAATTTACTCTTCTATTTGACTCGCAAAAATTAAACAACGAAAGACTTGCCACCATGACAAGCCCAAGTTTCTCCTTCCTAGGACTCATAAAAATTACTAGGATGGATTCATCCAAAGGATGAACTTATATGACAAGCATATGGTATCCTCTTCAAGATTTTGTAAAAATAAAGAGGTACTCAATAGAAATAGTGGGGGAAAAGGAAAGTGAAACATCTCTTCTATAGGAAACATGTCTCTCTTGAACATGACACTCATCTGTTTCTTTTGTTGGGTTTGGAACATCCTCACATAGTCACTTGTCCTTCTAGGTTTTCGTAATCCATTTTCGACTATGACTACGGCATGTTCATTTGCATGTTAGAATTTTTACATTGATTAGGTTGGGATGTAGCGCAAGACCCTGAGTCTTATCTGATATGACTCAAGTTGTGTGGAGTTATGGTATGTTCATGATTATACATATGATTCTTCTATACAAATGGCTATGACCATACTGTGGGAGTTTATATTTATGATGAAGATCCTTCTATATCAAATGGCTATGTCCATACCTTGGATCTTAGATTTACATATGATCCTTCTCATTTGGATGGTTGCGCCCATACCATGGATACTTTCATATAATCCTTATCATCCAGATGGTTGTGTCCATACCGTGGATTCATTTTTTGATATCATATATGTATACATATATGTATCCTTGATTTGTAGCTCTCTTGATAGTGTTTTTCCTCATCCTTGGAAAAGCTCATAAAGCATCTCAACCATCACTCCTTGTTTTTCCTTCATGCTTTAGGGGGCATCTGCTACATAGTATTTTTTCACACCTCCTGCACTTCCCCATGAAATACCCCAAAGTGCCTAAAACATGACCTTCATGTAGTGATTCATATATGCAGTTGAGATCCTTCCTAAGACTTTGATTGGAAAATGCCTTGAGATTCCCCTGAAATAAATAACTCTTAAACACTAATTTGAGAGGCATCGCTCTTATGAGGCTAAAAACTACGATGGTTTCCTGTTGGACTATTCTAGACCCCTAATGGCATCACTCTGTTTTCTCATATACTCGTGATGATCTATAAAATGAAATTTTCCCAAAGAGCATGAGAAGCTTTATGATCTAGAAGCTTCCAGAGTGGCAACTTGGAGGTTGTTTGGAATAGATGAGGCTGAATTCTCCCAACTTTTCCTCTTTGTCTTATCCCTATGGGCTACCTCCTTGAGATGAGGGCCTACTCCTATCTTTGGAGAGATCCTCTCTCATTCCCAAAGGGTTGGAGGTTGGTTGGTCTATGTCTATTTGCAACATTATGCTAAGATTGTGCGTATATGCTATTCATTTGGCTTGGAGAAGGAGTGCTTGGAAAGCTTAGCTTGGATTTGAATATTCATTCAAGGAGAGCCTATCAACATCAAGCCTTGGTTGTATGATTCCACTTATTTTGTATTAATATACAAATGCTGGTTCATTTTCCCTAAATGTGTATGCTCATGTATCATTTAGCTTAACATTCCTTGATGAGTTAAGTAGGTTTCTTTTTAATATTTTATTTGTATTTCCATGCCTTTTTGTGTCCTGATCTCTTGTGCAAGTGCATAAATGTTGAGAGTAGTAAGAAGAAGCTCGTAGCGCAAGTGATTCAAGGTATTCAACAAAGGAGATTGAGATAACATCAGAACGAGTTAGGCCATATTTTCCGCCTCTCTTTTCAATTGCAACTTAGGAAAGTGTCTAGTAGATTTTCACTTTGGTTTCTAGACCCACTCATTGGGTTAGAGGGATAGTCTTTGTCCACAAAGAGGATTTACCTAGACAACAATAGGTTATCCAAAAAGATACAAATGATGAATCATTATTAAAGTCCTAGGAAAACCTTGAAGCATTTTTATAAGTCACTCTTGATCATTCTCCATACAACATTTAATCGATTTGAAGCAAAGGATTTGATACAAAATCATCAATCAAATGAACAAGTTTAATCCATTCTTTGAGATTAACGATTGAAGAAGAAAGACAAATTGTTTAGTTTTTAAAACGATTGTAATAAGAATCATTGGAAGCCATATTAATCAAAGATTGAACTACTTTTATTATTGACATAGAAATGGCAAATGATAAAATGGAATTGATTCTTACAATTTAGGATAAGATATTAGAGGTGAAGAAGGTGGAAAGGGGATTCAATAGAAAATTTTATCCAATTGAAAATTTATTTTACCTTATCCATGGATAGCTAAAATTTGGAGTGGTAAAAAGGTTTGCATGGGGTTTGGGACACATAACCAATAACTAGGAAGAAATGCATGGCGTGTCACATGGTTTAGTTTTTGTCAAAACCATACGAGTGACCAATATAAACGTATTGGGGGTTTTCTCATTATGTTATGAAACCAGATCAAGAAAGGATAGAAAAGATAGGTTAATGCCTTAGAATTCAGCCTCTTCGACGGGGCAACCTCCTTTACATTACATAAATGAACAATTGTTGGATGATTCAAATAAAAAAACCTCCTTTCTATATATAGGAGTCTAAGGAGTCACAATATAACCCAGCCGACCTAATAATAATAATATAAAGCCACAAAAATAACAATAGAGGGATTCTATGGGGCACGGTAATAACAATATGAGGATAATAGGGGCACAACAATATTAATAAGGGGTAAAACTACAATATTAATGGGGTAATCACTAGTATTATAGGGACCCAGCATGCCCCTCTCCTTGTAAAAATTGTTTTCCTCAACACTTGAGATGTTCTGGATGCTTATGTATAAAATTCTCATCCTCCCATGTGGAATCTTTAGCGTATAAATTCTTCCACTTGATAAGATACTCCGAAATTGATGGATTTCATAGCTGTCGACTTCTTGTTTCTGTGACTACTTCCGGTTCCAATATAATTTTTCCTTCCTCGTCAAATTCTGGCAACATTGTTTGAACTCGGAGCTTGTCGCCTATAACCTTCTTTAAACATGAAACATGGAGAACTAGGTGTAATCGAGAAGCTGCAAGAAGCTCCAATTTGTATGCCATAGTATCAATCTTTTGCAACACCTTGTATGGACCATAATACTTTGGTGATAGTTTATTAGCCTTCTTAGCTTGTTTGAGGGACATTTGCTTATATGGTTATAGCCGTAGGAATACCTAATCACCTACATCAAAACTTCTTTCATTGCGATGTTGATTTGCCTGTTCTTTCATTCTATTTATTGCCAAGACGAGGTTATCCTTTAAGAGTTGGAGGACTTTTTGTTGATGCTCGATGTGATGTTCCACTGCTTGAACCTTAGAATTTTCTCTTAAATATGATGTGATGGATGGTGGCTGATACCCATAAAGTTCCATAAATGGGGTCATTTTTGTTGCTGTATGGAAGGAAGTGTTATACCACCATTTAGGCAGGGGCAACCATTTGACCCATTGTGTCTATTTATTAGATACAAAGCAACGAAGATATCCTTCCAAACATTTTTTTACTATCTCCGTTTGCCCATCAGATTGAGGACGATAAGAAGTGCTATGAGCTAACTGAGTACCAAGACAAGAAAATAATTTTGTCCAAAAATTTCCAATGAAAATGGGATCTCTATCCACTTAAATAATCTTTGGGTTTCCATGTAGCTTTTGAATTGTTCCATAAATGCAGTAGAAATTGTACTGGATTTAAATGGATGTGATAATGCACAAAAGTGTGCATACTTGGTAAGTTTGTCAACTACCACCATGATGACACTCTTTCCCTCAGACTTGGGTAAACCTGTGATAACATCCATTGAAACCTCCTTGCAATGTTGACTTGGAATGGATAAAGGTTGTAATAGATTCAGTGTCTTAATTGTTTCAACTTTATTTTCTTAGCATGCCAAACATTCCGCCACAAACTTTTGAATATCTGATTTAAGGCCATCCCAAAAAAATTCCTTCTTAACCCTGTGGTAAGTTTCTAAAAATCATGAGTGCCCTCCTAAGGGAGAAGTGTGCAATTCCATAACAATCTTTTGTTTTAGCTGGGAATTCTTACAGAGGTATAAGCGATTTTTGTACCATAACAAATCATTTTTCCAGCTAAATGTATCAAATGTACTAGAATCTTGTTGTAGCTTTTGAATAAGTGCCCACAATTCTTCGTCATTCTTCCATTCCTCCCTTGCTTCATTTATCCAATCTGGTTGGATAATAGAAATGGCGCACAACAATGCTTCCACATCCTCATCCTTTCTTGAGAGTGCATTTGCCACCACATTTTGCTTCCCTTTCTTGTAGATGATTTCAAAGTCATAACCCAACATCTTTGTGATCCACTTTCGTTGCTCTTCAGAGGATAATCTTTGTTCTAAAAGGTATTTAAGGCTATCATGATCTGTTTTTACCTTGAAGTGTCTTCCATTTAGGTAGGGTCACCATTTCTTAAGTGCATGGAGTATTTCCAACATTTCTTTCTCATAAATAGCTTTGTGTGAAAACTTTCCCTTGATTGGACGAATTTCAAAAGCAATGGGTCTTTCAACTTGCATTAAAATGGCACCAATTCCATTTCCTAAAGCATCACATTCCACAATAAAGGTTTTTGTTAATTCCAGTGCTTGGCACATTTCCTCTTTAAGATTTTTGAATGCCTTTGTTGCTTCTGGAGTCCATGAAAATCTATTCAATAATGTTGTTAGAGGTGATTTTATTCTCCCATAATTCTTAAACTTGCGATAATACCCTATCAACCCAAGAAATCCTCGCAGATGCTTTATGGATGTGGGAATTTTCCGTTCCTTAATGGCTTTAATTTTTCTAGGGTCTACCTTAACTCCTTCATGAGATACAATATGACCCGGATATTCCACCTCTTGTACTCCATAGAAACATTTGGATCTTTTTGCATATAATTGTTTCTCCTCCAATAGTTGTAGCACCCTATCAACATGTTGAACATGATCCTTCCAAGACTTGCTGTAGATTAGTATATCATCAAAAAATACTAACACAAATTTTCTAAGGAATGGTTTGAAAATTGAATTTATCATCCCTTGAAATGTTGAAGGTGCATTGGTAAGGCGAAAATGCATGACCAAAAATTCATAATGACCCTCATGAGTTCTAAATGTTGTTTTTGGAATGTCTTAAATCTTAATTCTGATTTGATGGTATCCTGAATGAAGATCCAATTTGGTGAAGTAAATTGATCCATGCAATTCATCCAGTAATTCATCAATGATAGGAATGGGAAACTTATCTTTAATAGTGAGCTTGTTGAGCTTGTTGGAAATAATACTGAGAGGGGGGGTGAATCAGTATTAACAGATCAGATAAAACTTTTCAATTTCATACTCAGATTCATATACGCTGCTTCTATGAAGTCAACCAGCGTATACACGCGACTGTGTCTAAAGCAAATAGCATATACCCAGAGATCTTATAATTCAGTTAGCTTAAACTTCAGTAAATGCATCAGGACATTATTAAGCATATTAACAGTAAATAGGTGCAGTATAACAGAATAGGGCATCACACAAGATCCACACATATGAACACCATGATATAAGG
>APFE030958214.1:0-10353 GCA_000404065.3 Pinus taeda
CTCTTGTGGAACTCACACCACTTTCCTGTGTCCTTCTTCGGCTTTGTGGTGTTGTTCTTTTCTTGTGGCTTCGACAGGTTGTCTTGGGTCACCCTACCTTAGCTTTGTCCTTTGGGCTTCGGATTTGAAGATCCAAAGTCTCGCTTCTTCTGTTTGAACTTTTGCTCAATTTTGACAGCGTATCGGTATGCTGTGCCGAGTGAGGAGATGTTCAAGAACTCCATCTCTTCCTGGATGTATCTATGCAGGCAGCCGTGGTATTTGAGAACCAGATGTAGCTCAGAATCTTTGATACCCAACTGTGTGCGAAGGGTATGAAAAATGTTTGTGAACTCCGACACATCTTGGTCTCATCCCTACCGCAGTGTGGTCCATTTGATGTATTTGTCCTCATAGCTTTTGACAGGGTAGTATTGCTCCTTGATGGCATCTCAGAATGAATCCCAAGTGGGTGCGGCTGAAAATAGTGAGCCTGTGCTTTCATCGTTCTGCTCGCAGTAGGTTTCCTACCAGTCCTTGACGTGGGGGGCTGCTTTGAGAAGGGCGAAAACATCTTTTCTCGACTTGAAAATTCATGAACAGAAAAATACCCTTCAAGCAGATTTAACCATTTATCTACCGCATCTGCATCTATTTTACCCTCGAAGATGGGGATTTCAAAATTCACTTCTACCTTAAAGGGCATGGCGTTTCCAGAGTAGCTGCTGGAAGCCGGTGCGTCACCTCTAGGTAGCCGCTAAAGGATCTGCGCAAAACTGTCCATCATCACGTTCAGTTGTCGCTCGAGGGCTTCTTCGAGCAAGATTTTGATAGGATCTCCTACCCCCTCGTCTTTCTTCTCATCTGCCATGGGAGGCCGTCGGGATTTGCGAGGATGGTCTTGCAAAGGTTCGACCAGTTTTCAAGCCCTAACTCCTTATATCCTGACCTCGTTGGAGACATGCAAACAAAAACAGGGAAAAAGCAGACCGCCCTAGTACCACTGATCCGGATTTAAACATGAACACAATAGATTACAGAGATAACCATAAATAAAGAGATGCAGCGGAAATAACACTTTGTTTCATTAATGGAAAATACTGAAATATGCTTACAACCAGAATTGGAAATAAACCAGCTAGGTCTATGGTAGCTTATCTCTCTGAGGAGAGATGTGCGGCTACATGTCTCTGAACTGTTCCGAACTTGTGTTACAATGAGGCTCGAAGGCCTATTTATTATTGAGAAACAATGGAAAACCCTTCACATTCCAAAACCGACCCTAGAAGATGAAACACCAAATTGTGGGCCCTGTTTGGGTAAATTGGTACATCAATTTCCCGGGGTCGTAACTTTGGCATATGATCTCCGTTTGACACATACGATAGCTCGTTAGAATTGTAAAAACTGCTAAAAATAGTAAATTGTGCTACAATTACAGAAACTGAAAAACTGAAAGAGACAGTTGCGGGGGTCCAAATGGGATAGGTGGGTGGCCACCAACATCCACCTAGATCACCCAATCTAGGTAAAATTTCCATGACTCCCATTATCTTGCTGGGGCGATGACTATTTAAGAGAAATTGGCAATACACTTAATAAATACATTGATATATTTGAACCCAAAGGATGCCAGTTTACATGCATAAGAATTTACATGGAGGTAGATCTTGAAAAATATTTACCAAAGGAGATAAAGTTAATGCAGTAGTGGCGGTCGCATGTTTAGAAGCTGGACTATGAACAACTCCCATTTAGGTGTAAAAGTTATCATGACTATGGACACTTTGGCAAGATTGCAAGAAAGAAAAAGTGATAGAGATAGAAGGAACATAATGAGATCAAGGCAAGCAATGGTAGGCACCAAAGAAAACAAGTAATAGAAATAAATGAGTCATGTAGGAGAACAATAAAAATTATGAAGCAGGAACACCATCGCAAAATCCTTTTGCTATTTTGCAAAATGAGAATGAAGAAATCAAGGATGGTGAAATTATGGTACACGATCGATCGTGAGGAGAATCTTAAAAGGATTTCATCAAAAAGATTGATTCTAATGAGAAATTAGCAAGAAAAGGGACAAAGAAGGATTGTGAAATGACAATGGAAGAACAGAAGCACGTTAAGTCTCCCCCCAATACTCGATGAGGAGGAGGAATGCAAATGAGAAACAAAATTGGAGAAACCTAGGGAGCCAAAGAAAGGGACATATCTAGAAATTTGAGCATGAAAAGGAAAGCAAGATGATCCACGAATAAAGCAACAAGAGAAACAAAGGCGGAGTAGAACAAAAAGTTAGGATTACAAGTTTTCATTTTGGAAACATTCTCAATGCAACCCCAACAAGTATTGCGAGATGGAGGTAACAACTATACCAAATATAGTAAGTAATGAATTACATCTCATGGAATTGTAGAGGTGTGTGAGGTAATGAAAATACCTAGCCTTAAAGGATTTAATAAGGCAAGAAAAGCCGAGAATTTTATTGATACAAGAAACAAGAGGAAACAAAGTTTAAAAAAATAATTAACAAGGTATGGGGAAACAAAGAAGAAATAACTTGAAGCTCTCGAGAAGCCTTGGGGGGATTGGGAAAATTTGACAAAGTTACCAACTTAATGAGAACTGTACCCTCAAAACGAAAATTGTAACCTCAAAACGAGAACTCTAGCCCCAAAAACCACTATTTTTGAATAAAAAACATGAAAAGACACATAAAAAATGAAATGTGTTGATGTTGCATCAACATTTATTTATTTTTATTTTTTCTCGGGTTAATATTCCAAATATTTTTAGCAACGACATTAAAAACCATTTTTTGTGTTCAGTAAATGTGAAGAAACACCCCCAAAATGAAAATTGTCGATGTTGTATGAACACTGTTTTTTGGGGGGTTAAAATTCCAATTTTTTAAAATAATGACATTAAAAACTAAAATTTTCTTGCAATAAACATGATAAAACACCTTAAAATCGAAATGTGTTGATGCTGCATCAATGCCATTTTTTGGTTAAAATTCCTACATATTTTAGCAATGATATAAAAAAAATATCATGACTTTGAAGAACCTTAAATTTCCAATAGTTTTTTTATGATAGCATTAAATATGAAATATCACGACTCCAAAAACCCATAAAATTCCAACAATTTTCAACCATGGCATTAAGGATAAATATCATGACTCTAAAAAACTTTAAAATTTTGACATTTTTCAACCATGATGTTAAAGATAAAATATCATGACTTTGAAATTTCTTAAAATTTTAACATTTTTTAGCCATATAATTAAAACCAAATATCATGACTACAAAAACCTTTAAAAATGAATAGCTAAATCAAAGTCATTATACCAAGAGTAATTTCTTTTTTATATGCTAAAAGTACAAGTATTTTAAAATCTTATCTTAAGACAACTTGACACATTGCAACAAAAATTTAAAAGTCAACCATTAATTGACAAGCAGTGGGGGAAAACTTGACCCATTGCAATGCAAACTTAAAATTCAACCATGAAATTGACATACTATCGGGGTGAACTTGATCCATGTAACAAAAATGTTAAGATCAACTATGAAATTAAGACATATTGGGGTTGGATTGCTAGTCAAGGATTGACATAGACCTTGCAGAAAAATAAAATAAAATAAAATAGGAAAATGAATACAAATGAAAATTACAAAACAAAAAAAAAAATAAAAAGATTAAAAAAAGTTTTTAAAAATTAATAGCAAGTATAAAAAATACATCATATATAACATTAAAAAAAAGAGCTTTAAAAAATTAAAAAAATAACAAAAAAAATAATAAAATCAAACATACAAAATTACATTAAAAAATCAAGCATAAAAAAATAAAATAAAATAATTCCATAAAAGAAAAAAAAGAAGAAAGTTTTTTTTTTAAAATAAAAAATAAATGAAAAACAAAAAAATATCTAGGGGCGACAAAAGTGGGAGGGATTATTTACTGCCGCGAAGAACAAGAGGTTTACAACTTCGTGTGGGGCTTCAGAACAACAAAAAACAACCAAGCTAAATTCCGGGCACTTTGGAAAGTACTGGACATTGCCATAAGCAAAGGAATAAAGAAAATAAAAGTCCTAGGAGACTATAAGGTCATTATTTGACAGATCTCGAAGGTGCTATCAGGTAACCTCTCTAGTCGTCCTTCAATCATTCGAAGGATAGCCCTGAAAGCTTAAAATTTCAAGAAATTACCATCTAGAATATCTTTAGAAATTTAAATGACAAGGCAGATAAGCTTTCCAAGTTAGGCTCGCTGCTTGAGCAAGGAATTATCAAATTTCAGTATAGAGTAACATCTATGGCTCCAATCCCGTGATTGGAAAATGAATTTAATGAGAAAAACGGGGAGGTTTCTTCAATCAAAGCTCATGATAATTGGAACAAAAGGAATAAGTGTCAGGCATTAGGTAGAATTATGTTTCCTTGGCATTGTCTTCTTAGGCAGAGAACCATGTGGTTGGCATGGTCTCTACATGTTGCAGCGCTTGCATGGAAGCGATAACAACTGTATTAAAGGACTGGAGGATGGTGGTGTTTTAATGCGAATCAAAGTCTTCACTTGATTTTGAGGATTTGTCTGAAATTTCCAGATGCCATGAACATTAATGCTCAAGAGTGATACTAAGGCATGAAGATTATATGTATGGTAGGGGGGGATGATTGGAAATCTCGCTTGTGGGTTGAATTAATGCCCTTTCGTGAGGAGAGTCATCATTGGTAAGCATATGCAATAATAAATTAGATGAATGTTAGGAATTTAGTACATTTTCTCCTTGCCCTATGCACTCAGTTGATATGTTAAGGAATTAGATAGTTAATATAACTGCCATGGAGAGACAGATGCAAAATGGGAAATGACCCATTGGAAGCAATTTGTGGAGAGGTTGTTTAAAGTTCTGATAAGAATGTATGAATTGGTCAATAAGAGGTTAGATTTTGTGGAGAGGAAAAGGGATGAGAGGTCCAAGCTCATGGACCACAAATTCAAGCGATTACAAGCACAAATAGAGAGGAGGATCGCTAGTCTGAAGGAAGATATTCTCTTATTGAAGACTCTGTTATGAGAAATCACATAGAACACTGAGGATGATGACTTGTAGGGCTTCTTCGACCCAATAATGGACTTGCAAAAGGTTGGCATTGAAGGAGTTTCATATGGTGAAGTTCAGACTCATGGAAAACATGTAGCAGTGAGGAACAAATTAGAAGCAAACCCTTTAGGGTTACCTTAGTTAAATATGTAATATGTGTTGTAAATTTGAACTATTTTTGGGTGAGTTTTGTTAAGTTTGGGCGATGTCAGTATAAAAATTGTATTGCAAAAAGCCTATAGAGGAAAATAAATTTTGTTGTGGTTGTATGGAATGTTAAAGCAACAGAAGTAATAGAGGCGTGTAAATGGTTATGGACATGAAAACCAACCTTTTCAATATAAATAATAGCCATTTTGTTTATTAAAAAAACAAAATAATATCCTCTAAACAAACATAATTTAAGAAAACAAATTCAAAATTGAGACCCATTTTTTTTGTAAAAGCAAAATAGATAATTAAAAAAAGATATCAAATAAAAAAAAAAAAATAAAAATATAGTAATTATATATAAATTATAATATAAAAATACATATTAAATAATATATATATAATATATAATAATATATATATAATCTAAAACATAATAAATATTAAATTACAAAAACAAACATTTAAAAAATTAAATAAGTAAAATATATTAAAAATAGAGAAAATAATTAAAACAAATAAAAATGCCTATGAGGCGTAAAATAGATGGTGATCGGGTGTACTATTAAGTCACTCCGTGATGTGAAAGTCGCCGGTTCAAAACTCCATGGGAAAAAATCTAGTCATGTTAAGGGCTGGTGTGGCCTAGGCCGAGTGCGATCCTGAGTGATTTTGACAACTTAGATGCCCTTGGGTCATGATTTCTCAAGCTAAAGGTTAAGCCCGTAGTCATATCAGAAGGGCACGGACAACTTGATTAAAAAAAAAAAACAATTTAATGCGATGGGGTTGAGGATCCTTGCACCACCCCACCTCGACACCAAAGGGTCACTGGCAGGGGGGCCGTTGATTCTCAGAACCAAAGTGTGTCACCCCTTGTCGCCCTTGGTCGCGACCCTTTAGCGGTGGGGCGGTGGGTCGTTCATTCCCGTAATCGACGTTCCCCCAAACACATTTTTTTTTAATTTTAATTCTAATTTCAATGTATTGTTTTTATAATTTATTTTAATTGCATAATTTTTTTTTTTTTTTAAGTAATGATTATTGTTTTTGTTTTTTTTTCTTGTTTTATTTTCTATTTATGTTAATTTTTTATTTTTCAATTTTTTAGTAAATTATTTATTTTAACTGCTTATAGATATAATTTCAATTTTTCAATTGTTTTTGTTTAAATATTTGTGATTTTTGTCTTTCAATTTTTTGTTTATACATCTTTTGATTTAGAAAAATAAATTATTTTTGTTTGCTTTCCAATTTTTTCAACAATTCTATTTTTAATTTTGTTTATTTAACTTTTGAGTTAACTTTGTTTCAATTTTTTCAAACTTTTTTGGTTGCTTTACTTAATTTATGTGAATCACTATTTTTTTATGTTATTTATCTTTGGAAAATAAAATTCATAAAATTGTAATTTTTCATTTTTTTCAATTCCATTTTTTTGCATAGAAAATCTTTTAATTAACCGACGTCATTTTTAGCGAAAAGGTCGAAATCCCTTTTTTTTTTTTTTTTTTTTTTCTTTTTGTTTTTGTTTAACTGAAAAATGTGTATTTTTTAAGTGTTTAAAATTATTATTTTTTAGTGACAATTATTTTAGTGTATTGAAGTATTAATCAACGATATATAAATATATAAAAAATGCTAACTTCAAAATATTAATTTTATTATTTGTTTAAACTCTACAAAAAATTGAAAATTTCATTATGAAAAAACATTGCAAAGAAAAACAGAAAACACAAGCTTGGAAAATGCTTAAAAAACAAATATCTCACGACAAAAAATTATGAATAAGACAACTTGAAAAATGGTCAAATAACCAACATTTTAAAAAATTGTGCTTATTTAGGTCATAGGAAAATTAAAGTGTCAAAAGTTTGCCCCAAAAAAGAAGAAGAAGAAGGTTGATTATGCATCAACATGTTTCAAAATCTGCATGAAAATCACCAACATCTAATTCTTTTTATGTATACTTAATACATAAGAAAATTTGAAGTGTCAAAGATAAGCCCTAAATAAAAAAGGTGTTGAAAATCGCTAACATTTAAAAAATATACATACTTGATACATAAGAAAATCTAAAGTGTCAAAAATATGCTCCAAGAAAAAATGTTGAGGCTACATTAACGCTTTTCAAAAGCAACATGAAAATCATGATCTCTTGCGATCTTTAAGAAAACGAGAACTCAACACAATTCTCGTTAAGTTGGTAATTTAGTTATTTTGGTAGAGTGATTAATATAAATTAATATATAAAATGATTGAAGCGAACATAATAGTGGTAGCTTTACAACATATGCATACCAGGAAAGCAATTGCAACAGCCAATGTGTATGCGTAAGTAAATTATAGGGAAAAACAAAACTTTTGGGATCAATTAATCCAAATTAAATAGGAAGTATGGAATAGAGGCAACATTGTGGCTGGAGATTTCAATCATACTTTATACTCAACAGAAAATCAGGGTGGAAATATGTAATGGACCTAATGAGAGAATGAATGGAGGATCAAATGTCTGAATTCGATATGGTGGACATAGTCCCAAAGTATGGAAAATTCACCTAGTTTAATAGAAGGGTTAGACTAAATCACATCGCCCCACGACTAGGTAGATTTCCAGTTCAAAGTGATTCGTTGATTGATGGGTGGGATATAACCTCTAAACTTTTAGCAAACAATGAGTCTGATCATAAGCCAATTTTCCTCCAGATGAAAGACATAGAGAATTTAGGCCCTTTTGATTTAATCTAGAACGAATCAAGGAGGAAGGTGTTGTTGAGGCAATTCATAATGCTTGGTTGAATTAGTTCATTAATCCCCAACCTTTATTTGGGAGTCAAAACTAAGGAATTCAAAGCAAACCTATGAAACTGGACCAAAACCAAATATGTACCTCTTGAGCAAAAACAAAATGAAGCAACACAAAAATTGAATGATTTGTACATCAAAATGGAAACAATGGAGATAACAAAGAAACTTCTAATGGATGAAAGGGACTATCTAATGAAATATTTGAATGCAATTGGGAGGAAGAAGAGTGTTGGAGTTTAAAATCGAGAAGCATATGGTTTAATTTTGAGATCATAACACAACCTTCTTTCACAAATAGACTAAGGTAAGGGAGTACAAGAACAGGGTCAAGGAAATCAAGGTTGAAGAGGGTAGGAAAATAAAATAAAAGGAAGATATGAAAAACAAAGCTTCAAGTCATTTTAAGAAGCATTACACCCAGGAGGGGGTGGTCAATAATGATGATATTGATCAATTTATTGGAACATTTCCAAGATTAGTTGATGAAAGAGATAATGTTAATATACTAAAAGGAATCAAGGGTGGTAGGAGGGGGAGAGATTCTCTATAATCTAGAAGGAATAATAGTCCATAAATGCGGCTAGGGTCTAGGTAGAAGGGCCAATAGTCAAGTTAAGGTTTATGGCTTGTATATGGGGCTCCTCCTAGCCCAAAAGAGGGAATTTAACAACATCACAATTTTAGGAGACTCCTTCCTTGTCATAAGAAATTTAAGAACCACCTCCCTTGCTCAATACAATCATTTAAATCAGACTCTACAGCATGCTCAAAATATTCTCCATTCCTTTGATAGTTCACGAGTTTGGCATATTCTTAGAAACCTCAACTCAGAGGCTGACTCGATGGCAAACATAACTTTTTGCTTAAGTGAGGAAAATTGGAAACCAATGTAGCCCTTGGGTTTTTTTCTCATCCCCTAACTATCCCCATGCCAAGTCCCTTTATGCATTCCTCCCTTAGCCCCTCCCACCCTAGGCATTTATGGAATATTTTCCCTAATCCCAAGGAATCTTATTATTCCCCTCCCTTCCGACCAACTAGTATCATTATGAGGTCACTCTGTCCCTCACCGCTCCCATACATGATGAAGTACTACCTCTCTCTCCTAACGTGTAACCTTGATTCTCCCCTCCACGTGATGCTTCCTGGGTAGGATCCATAGTTAAGCGTGGGAGTCTTCATTTTTGGTTCTTAGTTCAAAGATTATCACAAGAATTTGAAGTTATTCTCCATGTGAGCCCTCTCATCCTTCGTGTTGCATTTAATCATCTCGGCTCCGACGAGACAGTCCAACCACTCAAGCTCCTGGCTATAAGTAATTGAAGCTCTCTCTCCTCTTAGGGATATGATGGTGCCACATTGGGATCCTAGAGGCCCTAGTTCGTCTTTGCTCCACCACACAAGGTATCTACATGACAAATGCTATAAGTTTCATTTGGGTTGTCTGCAATTTCCCATTCTGTTTATCGTTTGCAATTTTGGTAGGATTTGATTCCATCCTCTCGGAGAGAAGAACCTGAGAAAGTATCTGAGGCTTAAGTTTGAAGCTTTCCTTTTCGACAATGTTTCCCTACTTGGGTGCTCTAGCTCACCCCAATGAGATTTGTGGGTTCAATACATGATAAGCCACATTGTGAGTTGAATTTCCTCCACTTCGCCTTTTGTGCGTGCTCTGAATTACAATTTCACACTGAAAGGATGTCTTCGGGAACTTGGGGCAATCAACATTCATGTTCAAGCCGAGAGGTGTAAAATGACGTGAATAATCTAGCTATGGGCCGAAAGCATCATATTTTGGTTCCCTCGACTCCTGCGATATGTGTCCAATGTGCCTAGGAGCTCGTTGAGATAAAATCAGAGTACTTTGACCTTAAGGTCTTGTTGCATCGTCAAAACAATATGGCATGTGAAAGTTTTGATGCAACTGGGGCCAAATGCAAGCATATTTTCAGGCTTGAGGATGAGGTCGGAGCATTGCACAACATGATCAAGGATCTCCAATTCCATATGGCCAAGTCAATCACCCTCCCAGAAGAATAAAAGGCCAAAACTCAGGAACTGATTTAAATTGCCCTGTTGATCTTAATGCTTAAACCTCCAATGTAATGCATGGTTATTCTTTGTTTTTCTTATGTCTCAATTTTTCCAGGTATACTTTAGTAGAATAAATAAAGTATTATCTATCTTTTAAGTGGCGGGGGTCAATTGGGCACAGATTATCAGTTTACAAGTGAAAAAATTGAAGCCCATGGCTATATATGAATTGTAAATCTCCCGTAATTAATACAAAGAGTACTCAT
>APFE030958225.1:0-10421 GCA_000404065.3 Pinus taeda
AATAGACTAGAGATGAGTTGGGTGAATTAGTTATTAATTAATTCACAAGTTATTAACTCATAATACAACTAATGAATACATCAGTAACTCAGTTGCATGTCAGTGCATGTTCAGTTTTACAGGGACAGGTGGTAGAGAATCAGATTGCTATCAGTTATGACTATAGTTGTGCACCAGATCTTGCACAATCAAGGGATTGAGTATGCCAATGAGTTTGCCCACATTGTAGCTTGGAAATACGTGATTTAGCCAAGGAAAGACATGGCTGCCTTGGAATTATCATCAGTCCTTGAGCAGGTATTGAGCAGCGGAGGCAGGCAAGCAGCGAAGGAGATTTGAGCCAGTGATTGATTCAGATCTGAGCTGTATTGTGTGTAACAGAGGTGGAGATACTTGTGAGAAGTATTATGCTGTGTAATGTTACATGACTCAATCATTAATATACAGATAGTTGGGGTTTTTAGAGAGATGCTTTCCCCGGGATACATACTGTGTTAATGTGTGAATGCTCTTGATGTTTTATTGTCATTGATGCTGCTATGTTGATGATCAACGTAGAGGAGCTTATGTATTGTGTATGTTTTCCGCAATAGTACATGATCAGGATAATCTCTGTTGAATATGTGTTAAATTATTCAAAATTTCTACACATGGAACAACACAAGAGGAGGGGATTCCTAGGTAGCTTCCAAGCTAGACAGATTCATGATCTCTGAGGAGCTCATGCTTCTAGACAAAGAAATAATAGCAGGTATTCTTCCTTTTGGAGGCTCAGATCACTGACTGATTCAAATGGAGATCAAGGGCATTGGCACCCCAAGAAACAAATTGTTCAGGATTGAAAATATATGGCTTTTACACCCTGAATTCATCAACAACATTGGAAAATGGTGGGTTGAAGACATGCAGATTCAGGGATCAACTATGTTCCTACTACATAAAAGATTAAAACACATCAAGCTGAAGCTAAAGGATTGGAATAAGAAGGAATTTGGCAATATTTTCACAAGTAAGAAAATTGTGGAAAACAAAATCCTAGAGCTCAATCAAGCTTTGATCAAGGATGGCTTTGATAAAGACAAAAATGATCTAGCAAAGAAATACCACCAGGAATGGGAAATGCTGTGTAAACAAGAAGAAATTTCCTGGAAATAAAAATCTAGGGTTCTATGGCTAAAAGACGGAGAATGTAATACTAAATTTTTCCATAGATATACCATTGAAAACAAAACTCACAACATAATATCTTCGATCAAGGACGAGGATGGCCAAATTCATCAATCCCATGAGGAGATAGAAGCGGTGTTAGTAAAACACTTTCGTGACATTGCCAAGAAAAATTTTTCAGGAAGAGAACCTTTCATTAAGGACTTAATTAAACATATCCCTAAACTGGTATCCAGAGAAGATAATTGTAATCTCAACAGACCTGTGACTGAAAAGGAGGTCAGTGAGGTCCTCAAGGAAATGCAAAATGGCAAGGCACCAAGTCCGGATGGATTCAATGTAGATTTATTCAAAGCCTGTTGGAATATTGTAAGAAGGGATATTGTAGAGATAGTAGAAGATTCCAGGCAAAACAAGACCATTTTGAAAGCTCTTAATACCTCCTTTCTTGCCCTTATTCCAAAACAGGATAATGCTCAAACGCCAGAGAGATATAGGCCCATCGCTTTATGCAATGTAGTCTACAAGAAAATTTCCAAGGTTGTTGCTAACAGACTGAAACCCCTGCTACCCACACTTGTCTCGGGGGAGCAAACTGGGTATGTAGAAGGCATACAAATTCTGGACAATATAATTCAAGCTCACGAGGTGGTTCACTCGTTAACAAGCAACAAGAGAGCGGGTATGATCATGCAACTGGACATATCAAAAGCTTATGACAAAGTGAATTTGATATGCATCAAACAAGTGCTCACAGCATTTGGTTTTGATCATAATTGGATCAGATGGGTCATGGCCGTAGTGACTACATCCGACTTTTCAATTTTAGTGAATGGCTCTCCTTCTGAACTTTTTCTCCCTTCCAGGGGACTTAGGCAGGGAGATCACTCTCTCCTTTTCTCTTCATCCTCATGATGGAAGGGCTGAGGTGGTCCATTAAACATGCAAGAGTAATGGGAAGAATTCAAGGACTCCAACTTTCGGAGAATGGGCAAGCTCTGACTCATCAACAGTTTGTAGATGAGACCATGTTACAGGGAATTCCCACAGTTAAAGAAGCACTTGCGTACAATTTTTTTTTAAATGACTTCACTAAGGCTATAGGTATGGAAGTCAATCGTTCAAAATCAAAAATCTTTTTCTTTAACACTCATATTGCCATCCAGAGAAATGCCTCCAGAATTTTAGGCTTTCAAAGAGAATCCCTTCCCTCTAAGTATTTGGGAGTTCCTCTTACAACTAAACCCCGACACAAGAGCATATGGGATTCGTTAACAACCAAAATGCAAGACAAGGTCAAGAAATGGACAACCAGATCTTTAAATTTAGCTAGCAAACTTATTCTTACTAAAGCAGTACTCCAAGCTATCCCAATCTTTATGCTATCAGTCCTTCCAGCTCCAGTAGGAGTCTTGTAGCAATTTAGGAATATTCAACGAGATTTTCTTTGGGGCAAAGAGGAAACAATGAAAAAATGGGCTTTAGTCTCTTGGGAAAAGATTTGTAAACCCAAGAACCAAGGAGGCCTAGGTTTGGATAATCTAGAGATTCTCAGCAAGGCTCTAGGAGCCAAACTTTGTTGGAGGTGGGTTAAGGATCCTAAAGCGCAATGGGCAAGCATTTGGAAGGAAAAGTATGCCAATGCCTGCCCGGCTTCTAATATCATACGTATGACAAGATCAATGAATGGCTCTCCCATATCGAGCAAGGCCTAGGAGAACAGAGAAGTGGTTCAAAAAAACAGTTTCTGGGAAATCAGAGAGGGAGATCTAGCACTTTTCTGGGAGGACAAATGGCAACAAGAACCTAATCTACTGAAGGAAGAATTTTTGGGCCTTAAGCATGAGACAGAAAAACAAGGATTAGTAAAGGTGAAAGACTTTTGGGAGAATTCACATAATGCAGGAAAGTGGAGAACATGGAAAAAAATAGAAGGCAGAGAGGATAGAACCCTCAACAGTAAAGCAGAGTCCCTTAAGAGGATGCTGGAGTAGAGGATGATTTTAGTAACTGAAGGGCAGGATCAACTGAGATGGGGTAAGAACAAAGAGGGTAATTTTAATATAAGGAAGCTAAAGGTATTCTCTTGGATCTGGAACCCCAAGCTCCAAATAAAATTTGGCAGAAGCTATGGAGGCATAAAGGCTAGATGAAAATAAAACTCTTCATGTGGTTAGTTCACCACAGGAAAATTTTAAACTGGGACAACCTTAAAAAAAGGGGTATTCTGGGACCCTCCAGATGCCAACTTTGTGAGGCCCAGGAGGAAACTATGGAACATATTCTCAACAGCTGCAGTTTCACCACCAGGATATGGGATTTTTTTACCAACATCTTCAATCAGTTTGATAAAGACAAAGAAAGTATTACTAACACTCTAAACAACTAGAGATTTTTTTTTTAGATAATGAAGTTCTCAATTCTGCCTGGGATCTCTTGCCAAGTTTCATTATATGGAATGTGTGGAAAGAAAGAAACAAAAGAATATTCAAAGAGGTAAAGACTGCCTCTCTTCGCCTGGTGGAGCTAATCTTAAAACAACTTAAGGAGACGGTTAGCATTGCAGTAAGGGATCTCCCCAAAAATCCTCCCTTAGTAGAAGAGTTAAGAATTCTCCAGTAGTTAGGCATGTAGGGTCTTATTCCACAAGGTCTAGACAGGAAAATAAGCATGAGAGAAAAGGTGGAGGAGTTCTGGTATCCTCCCCCTGAAGGTTTTTTAAAGTACAACATTGATAGAGCTTCTAAAGGCAACCCGGGGGAGGTCGACTTTGGGGGAGTTCTTAGGGATGATACAGGTAGCATAATCTCCCTCTTCCATGGACACTTAGGAAAAGCCACCAACAACATGGAAAAACTAATGGTGTTGGAACAATGCTTAGAATTTTTGATACAGAACAATTTCCAAAATGTCATTATAGAAGCGGATTTAGAGTTAGTCATCAATGCAGCCAAGCGAATCAGTAATGGAACAGGGCCGTAAAAGGTTACAAAACACTGGAGGTTAATTCGGGTTCTCCATAAAATTCAAGTACATCTACAAGAACTATGCACTCTCAAATTCATTCATGTGCGGAGAAAGGCCAACAAATTGGCAAACATTCTAGCCAACCAAGGAGTCAGCTGCAAGGACAACACAATTTCAAGGGGGTGGAACACAAT
Source organism: Pinus taeda (assembly GCA_000404065.3). Taxonomy (NCBI): domain Eukaryota; kingdom Viridiplantae; phylum Streptophyta; class Pinopsida; order Pinales; family Pinaceae; genus Pinus; species Pinus taeda. Next base: position 4,329 of record APFE030958225.1, read on the forward strand.
GGCACAGAGCAACCTGAGAAAAATCTGTCATAACAAAGCGGAGGAGGAAAAAGAGGTGTATAGAAGCAAAACGAAAGATTCCAACTCGTAATGGACAGAAGTCAGAGGGGTTCACAATGGTGGACAGAGAGGTTTATGATGGAAGGTGAGCCAGGGTTGGCCTTAGTAGTCAAGCTGACCACAATCCGAAATATTCTCAGTGATGGGCGACAAAGTTTCTCAGACCGAAGGCACATCATAGGTAACAAACGAAAGCAACAGTTTAAGCAACAACATCACCCAATTTTCCAGTGGCAGATGTCAAAACCTCTATCGGAGCGGTTTTGGAGTGATCACACTGCTTTCATGACAAAGGTGGTTTCAAAAATTTGGCAGCGATGCCATATAGAGCATGACACATGGAGGAGGGCCTGGTCCAAAAACCACACTCATCGCTCTCTAAAGTTCGATGGCTTCAGGCGTGTGATATTCAGCTCAACCATCTGATGGAGAAAGGCAAATCAACACTTCGGATCAAGCGAGCAGTTTGGTGGGGCCCGAGGGTTAATTTTCTTACATCTTCATGGTGCGAGGGATATCTCGGCCTTTAGATCAAGAAAAGATCGAACGACAGTGAGGGAAAGGTAGGAAGGGATTGTACATGTGGTTACACGTGGGGAGGGCTCATAGAACTTGAGATGCTCGATGAATTAACGTGATTGTTATCTAAAAGGGTTGGGTGGGTAATTTTTGGGAAACAGAGGTATAGGCTTTAGATGAGCATTTTCCTTTTGGCCTGTGACCATATAGAGTGAGGAGTATGTAAATATTGTAATTTTTGTTTGATTTAATGTTAAGAAGGCACGTCTCTTGCTTTAGCAAAAAAATGTAAATAACAATAATAATGATTAATGATTAATTAGCCAATAATTAGTAGTGAATATGTATGTTTCTAAGGACATGTTTATTTGTGAAGAGGTACCTGCCTAGGGGATATAAGCATACCTTCACCTTCATCTATAATCATCTGACTTGTATTCAAATAATCTTATGTAATATATTATCTATTCTATGATGGACATTCTTATATACTAGATTTTTTTGAGTATTTTACTCCATAAATGCACTTTGTTCATTACATATATTTTTCACTAGGGTACATTAACGTCCTTGCAATGATTTCTCACTGCTTCTCACCATTGGAACTAGCCAACAAAACTGTACATAACTTATTATTTAGAGGCCAAGTTGGAGAGCTGCAAAGGTAGCTATGGTAGTGCATAAGATTGTTTAGAGAATTTTCGGTGAAATCACATAAATGATCTTTTGTCGACGCGTTTCGAACCAACCAGTTGATGATTAGGAAACCATGCCCAACTACCTCTATGATGGGGTTGTGGAGATTTTGTAAAAAGCACTAGAAAATCCTGATGGGGTTTTTGACTCTATAATTTCATCCCATTCGAGAAGTTGGCACAAATGAACCACACTCAACTGCAATATGCACTTGACAATAACTTGTGTAATAATCTATAGAGAGATTAATGCATATTGTAATTCCTTCAACCCAAGGAAATATATTAACAAGTGTTTGATAAAACAAAATGTTGTTTCTATTGATCCTTTTTCTTATTTTGGAGATTGCATGGGGTTTCATGATAAGAAAAAATATCATCATGTGATACTGGATAATGTGGTTTTCTCTTTTTAGTGAAAGGGTATTCATTTTGACCAGTTTATAGATGTTGGAATCTACATAGGGTGGTGGGGCCTATTTGATACTGGATAATTTGGTTTGCTCTTTTTAGTGAATGGGTATTCATTTTCCAAGTTGACAGATGTTGGAATCTTGATAGGATGGTGGGGCCTATTTGGTAGTGAAAGGTTATTCATTTTGAATAGGTTGTTAGGTGTTTGAAATTATTGTAGGATGATTGGGCCATTTGTTATATGTGCAAAGGGAGTTAGGGCGATCCACTACCCTTCTCATTAAGGCTAGGTAAAGTAACAAAACATATGGAAAGCCTTGGTTTCAATCAAGTAGCTTTTACTTGTTTATTTTCAATTAATAATAGTGCACTCTCAATGTGAGCATCGATTACATGCACAGTTTGGCCATTGATAATGGCCTTTGTAAACGATGATACATGTTTTTGTATTTTATTGTGGGGGTCATTCAAAGTCAATCTTTTTTGTATTTTAGGTTCCTATTAGTTATGGTTATTTTGCTATTGAGTTCCACGCATTTGAATAAAATATGCACTCACTTCCTTTTGGCATATATTATCTTGTATTCAAACCCATGGTCAATTTGTAAATATATAGAATTTTGGTTATTGTTGGAAACAATTATTTTTTAAAGAAATCTTAAAATTCACCAACAAGCAACTGTCATGTAATTCGCACACCAACTTATATGTGGGAATATAATGTTGAAACCAAGGAACTTGGTAGCCTACATTAACAAATTACATTAAACAATAATAATGAATTGGATAGAACAACCAAGGTGGGTTGGGTACGAGGAATTTCGAGCTTTTGTTTTCTTTTTGATGAGCAGAACTTGGTTACAAAATGCACTTTGTGGTGAAGTCCCACCACTGCTGCCATCACCACTACCAACAACAATGCCAACACCCTAATCCTCTTTTTCTAGTGTCTTTATGTGTTTTGCCTTCTCTCACTTGATTAAAAGTTAGGTATTAAATTCAAATCTCTTTTTTAATGATGTTAATTCAAATTTAAGGTATTTCATAACTTTGTTGTAAAGTTTATTTCACTTGTATTATAAAATTCAATCACTATAAAGTAATTTTAGTATTCTTTTTCCTCGTTACTTTTTGCATGCAATTTTCATTTATAGGGTAACTTCATTGTAAAAGTGATTTTCCCCTGTTTTATAAAAGTGGATCACTTCATAAAATCACATATTTGTAAAAGTAAGCTTACAAACAAAGCTAGTGAAGCTTTTTTTTTGGTCAACAACATCCATCACAGGGGCCAATTTTTAATTTCCACACATTTCTTTGTTATCATTAATGCCTTAATTTGAAGAGGGCATCACTTTCACATTAAAAGTCCGTTTTCAATGCCCTTTTTTTAAACAATCTATTTTTTTAAGAGTTTTCCTTTTGAATCCATATTATTTGCATATTTTAATATGGCTACTCCAAGTGAAATTTTGTTTATCAGTACCAACTACTTCTCATGGAAATTATATACAGAGGATGACCTAGGAAGCAAAGGATTGCATCAAATTACCTTGGAACACCATAGACGTTGAAAATAAGTTAAATGAGATGATAAGAGTGGAGGCACATGGATTAATTAGAATATCCATTTCTTTTGATTACAATTTCATAATCAAGGAATTAATGATCTCAATTAAGCCTAGGAAAAGTTGAAAAGGATATTTGGCGAATCTAATATGATTAAATTTCATCAACTTGAAAATCAGATCATGACTTTAAGTGCCAATGAATTCTGATGCATTGAAGATTGTTTATCTAAGTTCAAAATACTTTGACATTTAATTAAATATTGTCAAGTCGATATGAAGGATGCCTAATGCATATATATTATTCTTTCCAAGCTTGGTTTTGCATATTTCGATTTTGTATCTACCTTAAATGCCATTAGAGAAACTTTAGGGGTTGCATATAAAGATCCCACTCTTTAATATTTTTGTGACCCTCTAATTAGAGAGCAAGATAAATTCTTGCATATTGGAGTGATTAGCACTGCAAATACAACTAACATGACCTTAATATCCTAAAAGAGATAAAATCAAGCATTTGAAGAAGAAACAATCTCACAAAACAAGAAAAACAAGGGTTCCAAATCTTCTTAGCCAACTTCTTCACCCATTGGTGGAAAATGAATAAAATCAAAGAGAAAGAAGACTAAACATGTATTGCAATTTTTGTGGGAAATATGGTTGGGAGTCTAAATGTTTTAAAATATGGAGACCTTGGAAGTAATACTCAAGAAGCACAACAATCGATTCTTCTTCTTCTAACACTTATCATGAACCTGCACTTTTTGCTTTTGGTTTCTTTTCAATGCTAACTCTACTTATTTTGATGAGTGAATTATTGATTTTTGAGCATCTTATCATATGGCCAAGGATAAACCTACTTTTTCTACTCTTAGTGATTGTACGAAGGAGATATTTATTGGTGATGATAGATCTTTCATTATTATAGGGTATATAATAGTTAAGGTAGATAATGGTTATTTAAATGTAGTATTATGTGTTCCAAAGTTTTCTTGCAACCTTCTATTTGTATGTTAGTTCACTCATTTAGGTGAATGTGAAACAATATAATTTTCACCTCATCAAGTTGTAATCAAGGATTTAAAAGATTCAAGTGTATCCTAGCTAATGGAATAGTTGATGATATTAGTAGGTTGACAAAGTTTGTGATCCAGCTTTATGAAGGAACAAAATGAATGCATTTTTAAACAAAAAACACAAAGATACAACAAAATTGAACTTCAATTAATAAATATAAAATGTTGAAGACCGTTTACATGCAAAATGAAAACAAACTAGATTGGGTAGTAGCAATTTGTGTCTGAGAAGAGATGTGATAGCTATATGCCTTCTGAAGTGTGTTATAATGAGGCATAAAGGCCCTTTTATTATGAATAAACAATGAGAAACCCAAAGCATCCAAAAAACTAACCCTAGGAAATGAATCACCAAAAGCTATGGGCCCCAATGGGGTTAGTTGGAACGCCAACTTCTCGGGGTTGTAACCTTGGCATACAATCTTTGTTTGGTGCACACAATAACTTGTTATAAAGGTATATATAAGGAAAACAAGATTCAAATAAATATCCATGTTTTCTCATTTCCCCAAAAAACACTATCTAGGGCCTCAAAATGACTCCGAAAGACCAGGACCCGAAAACTGCTAAAAAATGAAAATTGTTGAAATAGGAAATTGTGCTAAAAACTAGGAAAATAATAGAAAATAGTGTTGGGGGTCCAAGAGGGATAGGCGGGTGGCCACCAATATCCACCTGGATTAGTCCTCCCTCCCCTTAGGCAATAATGGTCCCCATTGCGTTGAGTGCCTCCATGAGATGGAGAAACTTTTGGTGAACTTGGTCCCTAGTGAACCACTAGCCTAGTGCTAATCATAAGCATAGTTCCAATCCTTAACATCCAAAATTCTACATTGAAACATGAACATAGCTATGAAACTTTTCAAACCTTTTGAGAGGAGAAGACACTCCTATTTATACAAAAACTAAGATAACTAATTCATAAATGTAGATCCACAAATCTCTCCTAGATCTACAAATATCTCACATGGTTACAAACATGTGTTGGCCTCTAGAAATTAACATTTCTTCATATCCTCTCACAAATATCTCCTAGCTTTGATAGGAGACACTTATGAAAACTTTCATGATCCTTCTCCATGAAATGTGTTTGACCAATGATCTCAAATCTTCCTCAAATATTCAAGAGTTTGAAGAGGAAATTCGAATTTGAGTCTTGGAGGCCAAATATGCCTACACACATCACAAAGCTCATCCAACTTTTATATATAAGTGAATACACGCTATTTTTCTAATATTTAACCATAAATTCACTCAAATTACCAAAATAAATGTATTGGAAAATAATGTGTCTAAAACCATATTTAATTACGAAGATAGTCTTAGGGCATGATTATGGAGTTGCTGAATATGGAAAAACATGAAGCAAAGTGAAAGAAAATATGAATGGCATTTTGGAGACCCAACATCCCCCCCAACTGAAGATGTTGCATGTCCTCATGCAACTTTGCATTGATTATCATGGGTTGTAGCCTTTTATGAGGTAGACAATTAAGTCATTTTGTGACTTTGAGATACTCTTCAAGACTTGCATCTTTTGAAAAGTCTTCTTTAAGTGAAAGATATCTAAGTGACATCTCTAATGGCTAGTTTTGTTGGGTCCCTATAATACTAGTGATTACCCCATTACTATTGTATTTGTATCCCTTATTAATATTGTTGTGCCCATATTGTCCCCATATTGTTATTACTCTGCCCCATAGAATCCCTCTATTGTTATTTTTGTGGCTTTATATTATTATTGTTAGGTCGACTGGGTTA
>APFE030958232.1:7316-30728 GCA_000404065.3 Pinus taeda
AGCTCGGAAACCGCAACAGCTTCAGGATTATAACCTGTTTCTAGATTTTGGTAATCTGGATGGACTACCAACGAAGACTCTCCTTCTTCAGGTGGAATTACTCTACTACCACTAGGAGAAGTTACAAGGATTTTCAAACCTTCGTAATGATCCCGGACCTCTTCAGGAGGTTCACCCCGCAATCTACGGGATCGCCTCAACAAATCGGCCAGAGTAACAACTTCAGGAGACTCGCCCCGAAGTCTACGGGAGCGTCTCGGTGATTCAGCCACAGCTAAAAACTTTTTAACTACTACACACGAAAACAAAATAAAATCTCAAAGCAAACCACCTAAAGTAGCTAAAGAACCAATCAAATTTGAAACATTCGCCTAAAGAATCTAGGGCATCAAACCAAACACAAACAGTAAGCTTCCGGACCAAAAACACTAGTTGGTGATGAAATCCAACCTCGTAGGATTCAGTACAGAAATGGCGGGTGGAACAGTTACCCCGGTAACCTGCTTAATGAATAGACTGGACCAAGTTCCTCCACTTTAACCGTCTCGAGTGAAGTGAACCCCCCAGAAAATCCAAGTGAGTCTAGCCGACGTCTGCTCCAGGTACAGTGGGATCTTCCCGCCACCGTCACCTTGGTTAGAATCCTAAGATAATGGTCACTAAGGTCACCAACAGCAACAAATACACCTGGGGGAACAGTCTACACTCCGACAGCACGCAAGGGCAGAGTATCAATCTCAATCCCCTTTCCGGCTCCTTGACAACAATCCAAGGTTTATCGATAAGTGACCCCTGGCTCCTCGACAATAATCTGAGTTTTACCATTTGTAATATGTGCGTGTCTGGCGTCGTTCCCAATGAGGGAGGATTGATCCCTTCACTGGTTCGGACACGAGCTCGTGCTTCTCCTTTAAGAGGAGCTTTCCCAGAGTATAAATGCAACAGTTGGATTTATCCTATCACAAGATAAGCTACTTGTTTGGTTTTGCTGTCTTGGAGAGTTAATTACTCTCCTACTCCAAGACACTAGCCTGATCTATATTGGTGCTTCAGAGCCCTAGTAAAAGAAAAGTTACTAAGTTGATTTTACTTTAAGCGTTAATTTTATGGCTTTTCTTTAAGACAAAAGGTAGTGGAGATGAAACTGATGGTGTGTAGACTCGACTCAAATCCACTAAAAAGATGCACCTAGGATGATTTACACTACTTTTCTTTTTCAATGAATTCCCTAGCTAAGAGAGTTGGAGAATGCAAACTTTTGATAAAAGCAACTTTCTTAATATACAATCAAAGAAACAATCTCTTTATCTTTTCCAAGCATACAACACATGACCACTCATTACTTGCACGAAAATTCCTTTCTCTTTCAAAACTTCAAACTCTACTTAAAACAAACTTTGCAAAGGAGATGTTTTCATATTTTTCCTATTTAATAAAGAATATAAAACTATTTTAACAAAAGCAATTTCAAAATTTATAAAAATCTATGAAAAAACTCACTCAAAAGCAAATCAAAAGGAAATTTACCTAAAAGAAAATCTAAAGAGGCAAAAGCCTACTAAGATGATTCCAGGTTGTTTTACTTGGTAACAATCAGACCAAGGATCAGTTCATGCAGAATCATAAACCAGCCAAAACAAAAAATCAAACTCTTTTTGTTCTTTTCTTAAGAATGAAATTCACAACTTCAATCAACAAGCTACTTCGAAATTCCGCAAAGAGACAATGCAAAGGTAGGTTGCTCACACAGGTAGACTTTATGACAGGTCTGACTCCTAAGAAGACTGACAAAACCAGAGAGATCCAAGGTTTCACAACTTCTAAAGTCAAAGTCACTACAGGACCAATGCAAAAATCAAGCCCTAGGGCTAGAACTTCTATGAATTTCACTAAAACTCTTGATGCTAACGAAACAAGTTCAGGTGAAGATCTTTGACAGATAACCAATGGATCTGGGCAGTAAAAACTAATGAAAGACAAAATCTAAGGGGAAAAATGGAAAAAATGGAAATTTCTCAATTTTTGACAGGGTACGCAGGGAGCTTGTTTGCACAGGTGCGTGCACGCTCTGTGTACAAAGCTGCAGTGCGTACAAGTACGCACTGTGCTCAACTCAGAGGGTGCGTACTATTGAAAAATCAAGAAAAACTAAAATATAACTTAACTCTAAGCTAGCCCACTCAAATACACAGTCAAACATCCAAAAACCAAAAAAGAAATGACTCTTTTCAGATCAAAGTGTCACACAAAGGAAAAATCATTCACATCAATGGAGTCCCCAGTGGAGTCGCCAATTTGTCATGCGGAAAGAGTTAATGTTGCGGACAAAACCAACCTCCCTAGAAGTCTAAGACTTTCTAGTGACAAACAAGACAATTAAGAGCAATCCTTCTCTAAACATGCATTTATCACACGAGAAATCAAGTGTTTTAGATCCTACCTGTAGTCCAACGCTGTTGTAGTAGTCCAGCCTCGTCGATCCGGATGAGCTCCTCCTTCACTTCGAAACCTGCATTCACTAACAATCAAACGATTACATAGCACCTGAATATCCCATAAAATAAAACATATTCAACATATAGACCAAGGAGTATATGAAACAACTCATTAATAACAAATTGTTGAGAAGAATGGACTTATTTGTATTAATAGGAAACAAAAGAAACCATTACAACCTGAGCCTTGGTGTTGTGCAAGTTCCTCCCAGGGTCCAGCAAGAGTTTTCCTTTACTTTGATAAGCTCACCCACTTCCAAATGAAACAAGAAAGGATGGTAATCTCTCCTCACAAGCTTCTACAAGGAAGTCCTAATTCCAGCAGCATCTACCCTTTGGAATTTTCAGCTTTCAACCTCCCCTCCTCTGGCCCAATGCCTGTATTTATAGTGTTCTAGAGGAAGTTAATCAGGTCGAACATCAATGGGATACTCCCCTTTTTGGATGGGGTAGCTCCTCTCTTGATGGGATAAGTTCCTCTTTCATAGGGATGCATGAAGCATCTGGAGGCGCTCAATACACGTCAAACAATCTTCTAGAATGCTCTAGAAATGACCACAAGTAACTTTTTTAAGATGAAACTCACGCCTTTTGGCCTTTACAGGGGTACGCACCCAACTCTTGACATACAGAGCATACAAGTATGCAGGTATAATGAACTTGGAGTGCGTACACGTAGGTAAGGTAGAGAGAACCTGCGTACCCAGAGATAAACATGATTTTTAATGACTTTCTCTCTTTCTTGAAGTTTTACATGGAGAGCAGAGGTATAAGGCTTGCCAAGGAGGATAGTATGATTGTCGATGGAGCCATACTAACTGCAGATAGTCATGGTGAAAAATTTTAGTGTAACACATGGTAAGCCCATTTCATTTCATTTTGAAATTTTTAATGGAGCTGTGACTAACTATCCCACTTATGACAAAGAACTTTATGCATTGGTACACAATGTCAAAAAATGGAAACACTACTTGATTGGGAAGGAGACCATTACTCATTCAAAAACCCCAAAGGAAAAGACTCCCTTACTCAAATTGGACATTAAGTTTGAACTTTCCATGTACAATGGTGAGGTGAATGCAAAAATCTTAGGCAATTGGATTCGACAATTGAAGGTTTATTGTAGAATTCATAACCTTCAAGAAGATGACATAAAGATCCAGTTGGCTTCATTGAGGCTAGAAGGAGCAACATTAGTTTGGTGGGAAGCAAAGACTTAAGAGGAAATGAAAATTCATGGTAAGTTATCCATTTCTTGGGTTGAATTTGTTTCTGCAATTAATAGACAATTTTATCCTTTAGCCTATAAGCAGAAAGCCATTATGATTTGGCAAAATTTTAGGCAACTCAAGTGCCAAAATGTTCAAGACTATACTCAGGAGTTTAGAAAGAGGGCTTTGTTGTTAGGATTAAACTTGAATTCCCAAGATACACTGTTGAAATATATTGGGGGTTTACATTCCTACTTAAAACATACTATCCTTATGTTCAATCGAAGCAATTTGGATGAGGTATGTGTGAAAGCCACGCACCTTGAAGCAAGAGGAAAGAACATTCATGAGGAGGGTAGTAAGAAGAAGCCATTCAAGGGTAAGGAGAAAGGGAAGGGTGGAAAATGGAAGGGAAAGAAGAATGCAAGTGTGAAGAAAGAAGGGCAGAAAAATATATGCCAACATTGTTCCAAAGTTGGGCATGATGAAATCAATTGTTGGAAATTACATTCCGAACTAAGGCATAAGAAACCAAACAATAAGGAAAAAGAAAATACGACCTCTACCACACAACATGATCTTGCATCAGATTTTGGTGATGAGACCAAGATTTCAGCCATGGTTACAAAAGAAGAAGAAGTTGTTGCAAGCACTAGTTCCTCACATAGTCAAAACAACACTCCAAATGAAGAATCAAGAATAGAAGTGTTCCATGTAAGGGTAATTTCAAATCATACAAAGATTGATGCATTATTTGATAGTGGGTCACAATCAAACTTTATTTTAGAAGGCTTGGTCAAAAAGCTTAACCTTGAAGCTGTACCTCATCATAAGCCATATCCATTGGGTTGAATAGTCAATAATGAAAATTTATGGGTTACAAGAAAATTCTTATTTAAGTTTTCCATTACTGAAAAATTCATTGATGAAGTTGATTTAGATGTAGTTCAAGTTGACGAAATGGTTATTATCAAGTTATATTAACTGAAGAGGACATTTGGAAAACCACATTTAAAACTAAACAAGGATTGTTTGAGTGGCTTGTTATTCCTTTTGGTCTTACAAATGCTCCAGCTGCTTTCATGAGAGTTATGAATGATGTATTGAGACAATTTCTAGATGACTGTCATTGTTTACTTAGATGATATTCTCATATTCAACAAATCCAGAGATGAACATGTCATGCATGTGAACAAAGTACTTGATGTCTTGAGAAAAGAACAATTGTTTTTAAAGATGTCAAAGTGTGGATTTGGCAAGACTTCTTTAGTGTATTTGGGACACATTGTTGGAGGAGGTGAGCTGAAGATAGATCCCTCTTAGGTTGAGGTCATTCTGAATTGGCCCAAGTCCAATACAGTTACAGAGGTAAGAAGTTTTCTTCGGGCAACTCAATATTGGAGAAAATTTATTGCTAATTTTTCTTCCGTTGCAACACCATTACATGCATTGGCTAGTGTTAAGAAAGTATTCCATTGGGGAGATGTACAACATAAATCATTTTATGTTTTAAATAAAAATATTAGTTCATCATCGATAGTGGCTCTTCCGAATCTTAGACAACCATTTGAGATTCAAATGGATGCTAGTGATTACACCATGGGAGCAATTCTTATGTAGATTGGTAAGCCCATTTCATTTCATTCTGAAATTTTTAATGGAGTTGTGACTAACTATCCCACTTATGACAAAGAAATTTACGCTTTGGTACAAAGTGTCAAAAAATTGAAACACTACTTGATGGGGAAGTAGACCATTATCCACACTAACCATCAACCATTGCAGTACTTACAGTCACAGTCAAAGTTGCAGAAATCACAACACTTCAGATGGATGGGCTTTCTACAACAGTTTCATTTGGTTATCAAGTACAAAAAGGGAATATGCAATAATGTAGTTGATATTCTTTCTAGGCCTATTGTAAATTCATCTATTATACTCAAGCATAATTCTATTTTACGTGAAAGTTACATTGAGAAATATGCATATTATAATGACTTTCAAGAGGTGTATGCAAGCTTGAGGTAAGGTAACCAAATTGAAGAATTATATTACCATGTACATAACAGTTTGTTATATCACTTGGGTAAGTTATGTATTGCATAAGGAGAAAGAATTGGTATCATAAGGGAGGCGCACACTTCATCGGTTTCTGGACACTTTGGTGTAGGCAAGACAATAGCGAATGTCCAAAGGTATTGTCATTGGACACACATGCTTGATAATATATCTCATTTCATTAGAGGATGTTCTTCGTGTGCAACAAGTAAGCCTAGAAATAGGAAACTAGGATTTTACACTCCACTTCCGAAGCTTCATGTCCATGAGAGAGTATCTCAGTGGATTTTGTAGGAGGTCTTCCATTGTCAAGGAAAGTTCATGATTACTTGTATGTAGTTGTAGATAGGTTCAATGAAATGTGTACTCTAACACCATGCAAAAACAAAATTACAACTGAACAAATAACTCATCTTTTCTTCCAAAATATTTGGGTTCATTTTGGTCTTCCTACTTCCATTGTAAGTGATCGAGATTCTCGATTTGTTGGGAATTTTTGGCCAAATTTGTGGGACATGATGGACACTAAGTTGAATAAGAGTACAACCTTTAATCCACAAATAGATGGACAAACCAAGGTGGTCAACAAGACAGTCATTCATCTTCTCAGAAGATATTGTAGCAAACATCCGAAGTTGTGGGATGAAGAGTTGCATTACATACAACATGCATACAATAGGGAAAAGAATGCTTCCACAAATACATCACTATTTGAGGCTTGTTTTGGGTATTTTCCAAGATTGCCATTGGACATCATCTTTGAGAAAGATGTCACCATCGATGGTCACAATGACATTGATAAGGCAAGGAAGTTCAGAGAGCAAATTCAATTGATACATCACACAGTACAGGAACAACTAGAAAAGAGTCATAGTAGCTACAAGGCAAGGCATGAAAAACAGTGTGTCGATCATAAATTTCAAGTTGTTGAAATATGACAACAAGAATATTCCAATTTAATTTGTCCTTGAATTAAATTGTGAATTAAAATCCAATTTAACCTTAATAGCTACTTGGAAATAATTAATTAATTTATTTTAAATTAATTAGTTGGAGAAATTCAAGTTAGAAGTTTTTTCTGAAGTCATGCAAGAGTTATCCCTTAAATTAAGGAGATAAGATCGAGTTATATTTGAGTTGTAATTAGTTAACTTAGTTTACTAAGTTAAGTCCAGTTATATTAGTTACAAACTGTTTTAGGAACTAATAGTGAGTTAACAATCAGTTGATGCATTAATGCACTCAACTAGTGCTATTCCAATTAACTGTAGATTCCCTCATCAGAAACTGATGCATGTCTATTCTGAGAAAGACCCAGTTGAGATTAATGTTCAAGGAAAATGTACTATCAGTTGCATGTGTTTTCTCATGGAGAAAAATCATGCATGCAGTCAAGGATTCATCCTTGAGGATTGCACAGTTTTGAAGGCTTGTTTTTCCACTTGGTAATAGGCTAATCATCCATAAGGAACAATACAAGGAAATAAGAGCTTGGAGGGCAGAGAGGAAGGTTGGAGAGAAGCCAAGATTGCCTGTGAGTATCTATGAGGATTGTACTGAGAGCTAGCTAGCTGTGAGATCTAAGGCTTTGTATAATTCCTATGTATTTCCACCATGTATGATAATACAGTAGTGTGGGGATTTTATCTGAGGATTTCCCCAAAGTATTTTCATGTGTATTGTGCCATTGATTCTTCTTCTTCTGATTATATTATTCAGCTTGATCTTTAAGCTTCCATAAATTTATAGTAGAAGTAGGTTATAGTATTCTGCTTTGATTTATATTGCATTATCGGGTTAACCTATCACATATTTTCTACACAAGTTGGATATGAAGTTTGGTTATATATTATCAAAGAGAGACTTCAAGGGGAAGGTAGAAAGCTTATGCCTATACATTATAGTCCTTTTAAAATTCTGGAAAGATTGGTAACAATGAATTTAAGTTAGATTTGCCTCTTTATATGCAAATATACTCTATTGTTAATGTTGAGAATTTGAGATTGTTTGAGCCTCCTTTGATTGATGATCAAGGAGAGCATGCTCAATTGCCATCAATAGATGATTTCTCATGCAATATCTTGATGAAATTCAGAAAGATCCCATACTTAATAGATGAACCAAAATTTCGAAAAGAGGGAATGTCGAATACCTTAGAGTGGGACTTAAGGGACAAAAGCCTTCTAAATCCAAATGGTTGCAGATCGAGAAGGTGAGGGAGATGTACCCTAACCTTTTGAACAACTGATAGTATCTTTTAGGGTCCAAAAGGATTCTAGTGGGGAGGAATGATCAAGTGCTCAATATTTAGCAAAAAAATCAAAATTCTCAGAATTGATCAAAACCTAAATGACCCTGTCTGTCTCAGCAAAATGATCCCAACGCAACTTGTTTCGTTGAAAGCCGAGTTCATATGAGGAATACATCATGTTCTGTCTACTTTGCCAAATAGTGGAATTTTGCAAAAAAAGTACAGTCGCTGCAAAGTTAGCAGTTCGTATTGGTGATGTGGTAGGTGACTGGGCATGGTCAAAGGTTGGTCAACTCTCAATCAGAGTTTGACAAGTTGCATCCTATGGTTGGTTATGAGATGTGGTGACATGACATGTTTTGATTGGTTTAGAATGGACCAATAAAGAGGGGACAAGTGGCAAGCCCGAAGGCTACCACGTGTCCCTCGCCAAAGGTCGTCTGGTCTATCTACATGTAGTAAAATTTATGGCAGGTTGGCGGAGTTGAACCCACGACTTGCACCAAACAAGCACAACATATTGCCACTACACCACAACATTGGATCTTAACCTACTATGATTTCCGAATGTATTTGTTGTTTAACAGTTTGTGGGTTAGGGGTTAGGAGGGAGCCAGCCCACAGGCCATCCCCCTCCCATGTGAACACACCATTACATAACGACTATGGCTAACAGTTAGCAGAAACCACCAGCATAACAATAGCATTACCCACAACATGCGAGCATTACCACCAAACCAGCGGCTACGAAGGCCATAACCATGACATTTAATGCCACATGTGACATCCTTCAAATTCAGCAATCTCTATTGCGGACGCGATAGGTGACTGGGCATGGTCAAAGGTTGGTCAACTCTCAATCAGAGTTTGACAATTTGCATCCTGTGGTTGGTTATCAGATGTGGTGACATTTCATGTTTTGATTGTTTTAGAATGGACCAATAAGGAGGGGACAAGTGGCAAGCTTGGATGTTGTCACGTGTCCCTCGCCAAAGGTCGGACTGGTCTATCTACATGTAGTAAAATTTATGGTAGGTTTGTGGAGTTGAACCTGCAACTTACACCAAACAAGAACAACGTATTGCCGATACACCACAACATTGGATCTTAACCTACTACGATTTCTGAATGTATCTATTGGTTAACAGTTTGTGGTTTAGGCGTTAGGAGGGAGCCAGCTCGCAGGCCATCCCCCTCCCATGTGAACACATCATTACATAACGGCTACGACTAACAGTTAGGAGAAACCACCAGTGTAACAATAGCATTACCCACAACACGTGAGCATTACCACCAAACCAGCGGCTACGAAGACCATATCCATGACATTTAATGCCACATGTGACCTCCTTCGCTTAAGCTGCTAGCTAAAGGTTTTGCATAACTACGTGGATGAGCACTAAGCATGATTACTGCTTAATTAATCTACAGTTGACATTAAATAACCTCCAGTTTAATTCGATGGAGATTTTTTTCATCCCTCCTTTTTCAATGGTAACTCCAGTTTTAGTGGTGTTAACTAGACTTCCTCTAGTTTTAGAGGAGGTTTACTAGGGAAAATAATTTTAGCCATAACTGGAGCAAAATTCAACCAAATTGAGATCAGGAAAAGTTGTTCCTAGCTAATTTCGAGGTTCTAAGCACATTGAAGTAGGTTTCAGGAGTAGTAGAGCATTGTAAAAAACATTTTTTCCATTATTGAACAAATACAGAGGCCCAAGCCATCGAAGCTGGACTAAGGAGATGTAGCCCACGAGGGGTGAACTCCTTCATCAAAACATTGTGTTAAGTGTTGACTTTGATGTTATGAAGTACTTTTAATGATGTTGTTAAACACTTGTTTTTCATGCTATTTTTCTCACGAACTTAACATACAACTTGATAAAATTTACATGTTTACATTCACAAACACCATAAGGTAACCTATGCACATCAAGAAATTGACAAGAATTTGTTTATAAATCTAAAGTTGAAATTAGCACAAGAAAACTAACATTCAACAATGGATCAAGTTGGTATCAGAGCAAAGGTTATTTGCTTGATTGCTTGAGTTTTGTGCAAGTAGGGTTTTAATGGTTGCAAATTTGTGATGCTTACAAGGTTAAAGTTGTAGAGAGAAGAAGGGAAGCTATTGGTTTCAAGTCCTGAGGTAATGCCTGGAAGAAGAAAAGCCACAAGGCCACAATATCCACCCAAAGTTCCAATCCCAGCTACACTTGAAGCACCTCAAGTTTTACCTTCAATTAAGATTAAGGAGGTACAAGCAGTAACAGAAGCTGAGATTGAATCCAAAGCCATCATGTCTGGAGAAAGAGAGTCTGAAGGTCTTTCAGAAGAGGAAGCATTCAAGAAAGCCTTCTATGACTTAATTGACATGGTTAGAGTCCTATATGAAGAGAGGAATACTAGAATGGCTGGAGAGAGTTCTAACCTCCACATGGAGAAGGAAGCTTAGGAGATAAAAAAGATGAAAAGAAGGATTCAAAGGGTAATGGAGGAAAGCCTCCTCCATCTCCACCATCTTCATCATCTTCCTCATCATCTTCATTATCTTCCACTTCCACCACAAAAACAGTTCATACTCATTAAAAAACCCCAAAGGAAAAATCTCCCTTACTCAAATTGGACATTAAGTTTGAACTTCCCATGTACAATGGTGAGGTGAATGTAAAAAATTTAGGCAATTGGATTCAAAATTTGGAAGTCTATTGTAGAATTTAGAACCTTCAAGAATATGACATAAAGATCCAGTTGGATTCATTGGGGCTATAAGGAGCAGCATTAGTCTGGTGGGAAGAAAAGACTCAAGAGGAAATGAAAATTCATGGTAAGATATCCATTTCTTGGGTTGAATTTGTTTCTGCAATTAAAATAAAGTTTTATCCTTTAGCCTATATGCAAAATTCCATTATGAGTTGGCAAAATTTTAGGCAACTCAAGGGCCAAACAATTCAAGACTATACCCAAGAGTTTAGAAAGAGGGCTTTGTTGTTAGGAGTAAACTTGAATTCCCAATATAAACTGTTGAAATATATTGGGGGTTTACATTCCTACTTAAACATACTATCCTTATGTTCAATCCAAGAAATTTGGCTGAGGTACATGTGAAAGAGACACACCTTGAAGCAAGAGGAAGGAACATTCAGGAAGAGGGTAGTAAGAAGAAGCCATTCAAGGGTAAGGAGAAAAGGAAGGGTGGAAAATGGAAGGGAAAGAAGAATGCAAGTGTGAAGAAAGAAGGGGAGAAAAATATATGCCAATGTTGTTCGAAAGTTGGGCATGATGAAACCCATTTTTGGAAATTACATCCTGAACTAAGACTTAAGAAACCAAACAATAATGGAAAAAAAGAGACGAATTCTACCACACAAAATGATCTTCGATCAGGTTCTGGTGATGGGACCAAGATCTCAGCCATGGTTACAAAAGGAGAAGAAGCTATTGCAAGCACTTGTTCCTCACATAGTCAAAACAACACTCCAAATGAATAATCGAGAATAGAATTGTTCCATGTACAAAAATTGATGCATTATTTGATAGTGGGTCACAATCAAACTTAATTTTAGAATGCTTTGTCAAAAATCTTAACCTTGAAACTGTACCTAATCATAAGCCATATCCATTGGGTTGGATAGTCAATAATGCAAATTACAGGTTACAAGGAAATTCTTATCTAAGCTTTTCATTACTAAAAAATGCATTGATGAAGTTGAGTTAGATGTAGTTCCACTTGACACATCAGGAATCATTTTGGGAAGTACTTATTTGTATGATAGGAAAGTAGTATTTTATCACCATGAGAACACATATTTGTTGCTCAAGGACGGAGTGGAGTATATTGTGAGATCCCATCACAAAATGTTAAACATTTATTTGGTTAATGCAGGGCAGATGAAGAGATGTTAAATGCATGTAAAAATTTTGTTCTTATCATGATCAAGAAAAATAATGATATTGATTATGAATCTTTTGAAGATTGTGATGAAAAATTAAAATCTGATTTGTTTGATGTGGTAAGAAAGCATGGTGAGATGTTTCAAGAACCAAAGGGGTTACCTCCAAAGTGGGGAATTCAACATGAGATACAATTGCAGTAGGATGTTCCACTTCCAAACATTGGCATGTATCACATGTCGAGTATGGAGAGCATGGAAATCAAGAAGAAAATTGAAGAATTTCCAAACAAAGTTATCATACGCCCATCTACTTCAACATGTGGTTCGCCCATTGTCTTATTGCCAAAGAAGGACATGACTTGGCACATGTGTGTAGATTTCTGTGCACTGAACAAAATAATGGTAAAGAATCATTATCCACTCCCAAGAATTGATTATTTGCTTGATCAATTGAGGTATGAAAATTATTTCATTATGTTAGACTTACGAAGTGGTTATCATCAAGTTAGAATAACTGAAGAGGACATTTGTAAAACCAAATTTAAAACTAAACAAGGATCGTTTGAGTGGCTTGTTATGCCTTTCAGTCTTACAAATGCTCAAGCTGCTTTCATGAGAGTTATGAATGATGTATTGAGACCATTTCTATAGGACTTTGCCATTGTTTACTTAGATAATATTCTCATATTCAACAAATCTAGAGATGAACATGTCATGCATGTGAACAAAGTACTTGATGTCTTGAGAAAAGAACAATTTTTTTTAAAGATGTCAAAGTGTGGATTTGGCAAGACTTATTTAGTGTATTTGGGACACATTGTTGGAGGAGGTGAGCTAAAGGTAGACCCCTCTTAGGTTGAGGTCATTTTGAATTGGCCCAAGCCCAATACAGTTATAGAGGTAAGAAGTGTTCTTCAGGCAGCTCAATATTGCAGGAAATTTATTGCTATTTTTTTTTCCATTGTAGCACCATTACATGCATTGGCTAGTGTCAAGAAAGTATTCCATTGGGGAGATATACAACATAAATCATTCTATGATTTAAATAAAAATATCAATTCATAACTGGTATTGGCTCTTCCGGATCTTAGACAACCATTTGAGATTCAAATGGATGCTAGTGATTACACCATGGGAGTAGTTCTTATACAGCTTGGTAAGCCTATTTCATTTCATTCTGAAATTTTTAATGGAGCTGTGACTAGCTATCGGGACACTGGAGCCACTCCTCACTCCTCAAAGAACGGACTACAGACTCTCAAGGTTATGTGGGAGGAGCTAAGGTGAAAAGTCCATTGCTCATACAATGAAGGGGTATATATAGCCAAGGGTGGTGCTTGACCCTTGTGACCTTTGGACTTCCCTCATGACATTCCTATGACTTTTCATCTAACGTGACTCTTCAACTTCATGAGTGTGTCCATAAGACTTTCAATTTACATTACATTTGGTTACAACAAGTATGGCCCATAGTAGTGATGTGGCCAAGGCAACTCATGACACAATTCAACATGACAATGTTGATATGTATCGAATGACTGTGGTGTCCATGTCAAGCTATGATGTTAAGTGATGGATGTGCTCTTGGTGTGTTGTGTCTTCACTTCTTCATGGAAAAGTGTTGTGGGGTCTTTGATGGTCTTGGTATTTTCTTGATGATGCAGTGTATGTATCCCTTTTTCTTGCTACTCGATGTGCTTTCTATGTTCGTTCACCTATGAGCAAGTCTCCTTGCATGCACTCCTTCTTCACCCCATTCGTCATCGCACCATGCTCCACCAATGTATCTGTTCTTGCAATTCACTCATGATGGGATGACATCAAATCCAAAAATATCCTAGTCTAGCATGATGATTGATTTTAGTTTTAGGTCCAGGTGACTGGGAGGGAGGACAAGACACTAAAATGGCACAGAGCACAACTTAGGCTAGGATGAGGGGATCTAGAGTACTGTTGCGAAAAACTGCGTAGAGGTCACTAGGAGGAAAAATTACGCAATCAGGGACAACAATAACAGCTGTAAGGTGGAACCTAACTAGGTAGAACTACACAATTCTTGGGAGGAGGACAAGGCAAAGTGTCAGGGGGAACTAATAGACATTTCCACATAATTTTTAGGATAAGGACTGAGTGGGGCAATAGAGGACACTGGTAGGAAATTCTGCACAATTTTCCATAGCAAGGCATGATCGGGCTACGGGGAGTTGCTGGTCACAAGTGCACATTTTTTAGTGACAGTGTGGGGTAAGTAGTAGGGGCCTTGCCATCTGAATATGCAATTTCTGGAAACAGTGTAAAGTAGAGCAGCAAAATGTGTACGAGTCAGAACTGCGCAATTTTCAGGAACAATGCAGAGTAAGGCAACAGAGGCCTGACTCAGCATTACTATGCAATTTTTGTAGGCAGTATAGGGCAGGAAGCTGGGCATGTGTGCACAATTTTTGAGAGCAATACAGCCCTAGGTCATAGTGCAGTAAAAATTTCTGATAGACCAAAGGGAGGCTTGATAACTGATCTTGCGGGAAGCGTAGATTGGATCAGGGTTGGAGACAACTTTTGTGTAGTTATGGGAGACAAATAACCTGCTCACTTCTTGGATTGTGCAATGCAGCTTCCCCAGAGGACAACCTCAAGCACTGCACAGTTTTGGTTAGTAGCGCAGGGTCATTGAGCGCTGAGACTGTGCAGTGCAACTCAGTCAGGGTCTGGTTGAAGGGGTTTGTCTAGTCGACAAATTTTCGGGAAAAATGGCTAAGTATGAGAGTAAGTGAACTTTTGTAGACATGATGTTGTGGTCAAACACTTAGAATGACTCAATGATAGGACAAGATAAACATGTGCTTAGTGAGACTATCTTAAGGTTAAGAGCAACAAGTGCGACACTTGAGATAGACCTTCGAAAAACCGTGACGACACTTGCATGATAGTGCTTACAACTTTTTGTGCGACTATGACCGATGTTCACAGAGCGAAGACAACTCATGCACACATAGACCAACCTTCAAAATCACCAGAATAAGATCCTAAGCATGACAAAGCAACCAACATGCCAAAATATGACCCTTGGTCGGACAAGTAAAAAGGTGTAAAGACTCTACAAGGGCTCATGGAATGAGCTCGATTGTTAGTAACCATCAATGGAAAAACCAAGGAAGGCTCTAAAATTTGAATGCAAGCCAAAATTTTAGAGGGTGTTATAGACCCTACAACAAATTCTTATGTGGCCACTATCACCACAACTAAAGAGAACTTGTTCAAGTTTCTTGCTTTTATGGGGAAAAATGGCTTTGGCATTGTTGATGTTGAGGTATATATAGTATAAATCCTTTATAGAATACTTTATTTTATATGCTAGTGTTCATTGTCTTTCATGGCTTACACTCTACATTGTATCTTCTTTTGTTTTCAATAAATGAACTCAGTATTGATAGTAAGAAGCAAGAATTGAAGAAAGACGAGAAGAATAACACTGGAATGACAAACACAAAAAGAGAGAGAGAAGAGAATCAGTCTAGTGATACCCTTAGAGCCAATATCCCGCATAAGGCACACATAGAGACTGATGGTTGAGTCTTAAGAGTTGGTAAAGTCACCTGCAATGCCTTGGAAAAACAATGATAGTGTTTTGAAGTAATGAAACAACATTTCATGTGTAAATTTTAGTCCAACCAATATTAAGTTGAAAACTCATATTGTAATACTTGACATTTCATATAATATAATTTATGTGGTAGAAATTATTTATAGTTGCACTTGATATTGTTTAGTATTGTAATTAACATGTGTAACTTTGCGTTTTTATATTACATAAACATGCACATTGTATGATTTTTTTTAATTTAGTCACAAAATCATACTAATTAATTTATGTTGATTAATAATGAAAACATAAAATCAATCTAAAACTACTAAATTAGTAGTTTATATTTACTAATTATGAACACAAATAAAATGAATATACACCTAAATTAGTTGTTTATAAAGATGATTAATGAAAATAAATAAAATGAATACAAACTATTGAATTAGTTGTTTATATAATGAATATGAAACTACCAAAAAAACATAAATGATTATTGCAAATGATAAATTTATGATTACAAATGATGACTAAAATTTTCATATATACGACTATTAGTGGTTAGTTTACAGTATCTTATAACACGACCAAAATTTAGTCATATTTCGCAGTCATTAATTGGTTTCAAACAATGGCTAAAATTTTCATATATATGACTATTAGTAGCTAATTTGCAGTATCTTATAACAAGACCAACATTTTTGCTCATATTTCTTTGGTCATTAAATGGTTTTCTTGGGTGATAATATAGTAATATATTTTACTGTATATTTGGTCATTAATTGTAGCAATTAATGACTAAATCAATGATTAAATTAACGACCAAAATTATGACTAAATATACTACTAGATGATGAAATTGAGACAACAAATTAATGACTAAGCTAAAAATGACTAAAAGTTGGTCACGTTATAAGATACTGTAAATTAACTACTACTAGTCACCGACTGAAAAATGGTCATTTATATGCGAATTTTAGTCATTTTTTTAGTAAATAATTAGCCATTTTATACTAGTGATTTTGGTTCCTCATGAAATATATCAATTCTCTCAATTGAAATTCCAACTACTTGATTCAGATCCCAATCATTATACTTATCATAACAAAATCGTGCATATACCATTCACATAAGAGGTCTTGATCCTATTCATTGACATTGTGAAAGGATGCTACAAATTGCTCTAGTAGCATAATGTTGTCAAGGTTTCTCCATAATGATTGCTATAATAGAGAATGAAATGAATTTTTCCTTCAAACAAAATGAGTAAATTGGAGAAGGAAATATATGGTCCCTAAGCTTATGCGTTAGAAATGACATGTATTTTTTGTCAATCCTTAATTATTTACCTTATAGAGTCAACTTCTATATTGCTAGTTTGTGTTCTTGAAAATTGAGTCTCTCAGTTTGTTCTAGAAGTTCCTTATCCTTTATTTCTTCTCTCAATATTATGTCCAATTATTCTTCCAATTGTTCTACTATGTCCTTCTAATTTGTTAGGTCAAACTCTAACCATATAATATTTTTCAAATCTAGCAATATACACCTTGGTCCTCTAAATGCTTTCTCTTCTAATGTCTCTCATGATTTTGTTTCCTTCATTGCTCCTAATTCATCGTCTTCTTTTTCATCTACCTATTTTTCTTCCATATATTTTGCCTCATGTTTTGTCTCTTCTGCTTCAATTATATTAGAGCTATTCCTCTCATCTACAAGCTATATTCTCTCATATTCCAATTCCTTCTTTTTCATATCAACATTGTCTACTGCGACTATCTTCTCATTTTCCTCCACTACTTTCTCAATATTATCCCCATCCCTCATCTCATCAAAGGTTTGGGTTTTCCCTTTTTCCCACCATGTTGAAGGAGAATCCCTATTGCTTTTTACCATATCTAGATTATTCAATAGCCTAGACTAGCGTGTCCAAGCCACATTAGGCTTCAATTTTTTTCATTTTTTCCCATGTTACACTCAATTATTCAAATAGAGCCAAATAGGACTTTTTCAAATTCATATATATTTTTATCAACTTCTTTTCTCTCTTTAAATACTTAGCCAAGAAAAAAGGTTGAAACTTTCTGTTTAAGATGTCATGGCCTTTATTCTTCCTATTAGTTCCTTGTTTTTCCACTTCATGGGTTTCTTGGACATTGGTTGTATCCGGTTCAAATAAATCCTAATCACGATGATCCTCTTCTCACATGCATGCTCTTCTTGATTTGGAATTTTTTTGCATTAGATGTCTCGACTCTCATTTATCTCTAGAAATGTTTCTTCTAGTTTTGCATTTTATTCATGGTTATCCCCTTCATATACATCAAATAATTCCATGTTCCCATCGTCTTCTTCTATTGTGTAATGTGTCCTTGATCATTTGGAGGGTCTTGGAAAATCTCTCCAAACACTACTTCTTTGGGGTCACGAAGGACCTACTTGTTCTACAATTAACTATGGGGTGCCAATTATTTCTCCAATATTTTAATCAA
This sequence comes from Pinus taeda, assembly GCA_000404065.3. NCBI lineage: Eukaryota > Viridiplantae > Streptophyta > Pinopsida > Pinales > Pinaceae > Pinus > Pinus taeda. Next base: position 25,297 of record APFE030958232.1, read on the forward strand.
TTTCCATGTATTTTGTGGCCTCTTTAACCTTCACCATTCTAAGGATTATGTCATTCCAATGAAATTACTCTAATTATAGTCTACCTATGTTAACTCAACTTCTACAATCATCCAGATTAATATGTTGCGGGAGAGGTTGTCTCAAGGTGTTTAACTTGTTTAACCTTTATGTTCATTAATTACAATGTATTCAACAAGAATTATGAAATATTGATAAGTTTATGATGTATTGACTGACTAGTCACCTTTAAATGGTATCCAAACACTATGTCATGCCTCCTTTCAACTGCAAAGGGATATTTCCCTTTGCAGTTGCGTGGTGTGAACAAATTTATGTTTATTTATGAAGTTTTGATTTAAATCTATTTTGGAGTTAAGTGTGAAATGGATTTGTGTCTTGGGAGTTAATTGAGTTATTTTATTCTATAATTCCTTTCTCACATTTCTTTACTCGCAGTTCTTATCTCAATTTGCTTCCACTTGGATCGTGCAGGAAGCCTTTTCCTGTACCAGTGCATGTGACTTCCTGCACTCCAATTCAGTCATTTATTTTATAGAAAACATTGCATTTATTTCCTTGATTATCATTTCAGTTATTCTTGCAAGCAAATGGGTTGTTGATTCCACTAATTGTCTTCAGTATTAAAAGTATATTTCTAAAGGATCTGAGAACAATTTCATGAATTTATCATAGACATGCATTTCATGCTTTATGACCAAGGAACATAAACACTTTAAGTGGATTGCTAAAGTTCGATGATACATGTACGATCACTTAAACTACTGCTTTGATTACTTCGAGTTGCTTTCATTTCATGAAGTTTACTTCCTTTGCAAGATTTAATTAATTAAAGCATTTATTTTCCATAGATAATTTATCTCACAATTTTGTTTGCATTGCAATTCTTTTTCAACATGTCTTTCAATCTTTTCAAAAGTAAATTAGAAACTTGGTGAAGGAAACTCTATCTCGGTTGAAGAGTTGGTCTCTTGTCACAGAAACAAAGTGCTCTAAGTCCTGAGGCTTAGATCACCTCCACAAAGACATAAATCTTTAGTAAGGGACGTAAAATATACTTTTACACAAAGGCATTGTGTTGGCTGCTTGGGGCTTGACCCTGGTTCAACTTTAGTTAGCCAAACAAATCCCTACACTACTTGCCCTTTCGGCATTAGCCTGCAGAGCATGGACCGAAGTCTCACCCGAAGTAGTATGGGGGAATACTGGAACCAAGTTTCTATTCCTGTTCTCACTCAAGTTGTTAAGTTCTATGGCTCTATCAGTCTATCCATTTATTATGCCCTTCAGTACCTCCACAAAGGGGTACAATTGGCCTTCGCCTAGCCTAAGCTATGGCTAAGGTACTTTCACGCTACTAGGGCAATGTATTGTGTAGATTTCCAAACTAGCTTAAGTGTCTTACTTATATTATTAAACAACAACAGTTAGCGCTATGTAAATAGATATCCTTACTTGTGTTCAATTAACCAACATAATTGTATACATTCACGCACCACATAAGCATTATAAATGAAATTCATACACAATAGGATAAGATGTATTAACAGGAAACAAAGACATAGAATTTGTCGAATACTTCTCTTTATTGATATCTTCAGATGATTACAGACTCTATCCGCCCGGCACACACAGCTGTAGGGGTCCATGCACTCAGCTGTAGACTTCTACTCTAGGCCTTTGTGCACTCAGTTGCAGAGCCTCTACTTGCACTAAGACCCGAAACTTAGACTTCTCTCCTTATCTCTCAAGACTTCTTACTTCTAACAAAAACTTATGACTACCTATAGCTTACTTACTTAGCTCCTTTTATACAATCCCATGGTCCATGGACCATGGGTAGGTATTTACAGCTGACTTTACATTTTACAAAATAATGGTGGACAACCCTTTATGACTCATGACACCTTTGCACTCCGCAACCACAAAATGCGGAGACTTTAGACTTTATTACAAAATTTGACCCAAATCATGGGCTTTTAGCCCCAAAACTGTCATTGGGGGATCTCGTTCCCAACAGGCCCCCAACACAAACATTGTGACTCTCCCCCAAGTCACTCTATAGGCGTGTAGATCTTAACACAAAGACCTCCCAGCTCGACCTATATGACCGCAACCTTGACAGTGCTCTGTGTGGCTGCCTTCTTCGCATCTTCAACCATTTGCTTGGTTATTGTTCCTAAACTGTTGGCCTAAAGATTTTGCTAAGTTTATTGTAGAGTTGCAAGCTTTCCTTCAATATAGGCTACGACCATGTAAGCCTCATGTAACTAGGGCTTCAGTCACACCTTCAACACTACTTCTTTCTGCAGTGCTGCATGCACCTATTCTTTCAGTTGTTTTTCCTCCTGTAGCTTCACCAATCTCTATGTGAGCATGATGGTTCACTCTGTACCTTTGACCACATCATAGTGATATTATAGCTCGTGCACTTCTATCTCCAATTGTTGTCCATTAGGGTCCTCTTGCAAGCTTGTCAGGACCTCGAATGACTACCCAACAAGTTGTGTGAAGTCTTCTACTGCATTGTCAACCACCGCTATTTCCTATGTGACATTAGTTGCATGTTGCTCCTTTACTTCTGGCAAAGTTGAAGGCTAGGCCTTCAATTGTAACTCAGTGATCTGCAAGTTCAACTCCAATTGAACCCTCACCATTTATGTACGAGTGTTGTGCACCCCTGTAGCCAGCTTGGGGACTCACACCTTGACTGGTTGTTTCTTAGAAATGGCCAACTCTAGGACCATTCGGCATGCCTCCTCCATGACCTAAAGTATGCACTTGTTATGGTCGATTTCTTCGATCAAGGTGGCGATGGCAGAGTCTCATTGTAGTGCCATCTGCTCATCGTTAATGCGCTTCTCACTAATCACCTATAGGGCACGATGCTCATGGGCCCTCAACTCCGCTATCACTCCATCCTGCAATAGGTGGAGTGCCTCATCAAGAAGCATTGCCAGATTCAATCCTACTCCCTTGAGGGTGCTGATAGTGGGCCTATCAGCTTCATTCTCTTTGGTCAGTGCTCCATCAGGCAGCACTATCACACTAGAGGCCTTTGTGCGCAGCATCAAGATAGCTTCTGAAGTGCCGATAGCAAGGCTTGTGGACCACGTGCTAGCATGTGATGCGTAGGTATGCAGCTCCTACAGACCTTTTTGGATGACCGCCAATACTAGTTGCTACTGCTACTCAAACTCTTGTAGGGCCTCCGCGGTGACATCCCGCACTGTGTCACCGATGTCATGCAAATCTCCCTCTGTGAGGGTGATTGGGTCCAGTGATGTCTTAGTGGCCTTGGATTTCTTCCTAGACCCTCCTTTCTCTTTCTCCCTTGGATGCTTGATGTAGGTAGACATCGCCTGTCGGTCCGCACCATGCTGCTCTAGCTGCTCGTTTGTCTCTTCTTCTGTCTAGGGTGAAGGTGACCTCATGCCTCTGTCAGAGCCTTGCTATGTTCCACCTGTTTACTTCTTTGTCTGCTAAGTAACATCATGCTCCACCTAGGCCTTGTTAGTGGCCTCCTTCCTTCTCCTTTTGGCCAACTGCATCATCCTCAGTTTGGCCTCCTCCTTCTTGCTCTGTGCAGTAGACTTGCTCCCTCCCACGGCTAAGTCTCTGGTAGTGAGCCATTCTGTCAGTGAGGGATCAAGTACTGCAACAATGGTGACATCATCTATTTCTAGGTAAGGCAAGTCATAACATGTCTGTTTAGGGTCCTTCCGTGCCTTGATGGACACATGGTGAAAATCTACTTTAAACTCTGCATAGCCCTATAGGTTGGAAAACATCGTAAATGACAACCACAGTTTGTGATTGATGGCCATGCAGATGTTCATCTTCATTAAGATCCAGAAGATCTTGTTGTCCTTGATGCACTGTGCATCCTTGGTCACCCACAACAAAGCGTACTTCGCTACCTCTGGAATGTCTGATGCGATCGAAGGGAATTGACTATCCTCTTGCAGCTCCCATGCTACTAACACAATAGACAGTAAGAGCCACACGTAGTGGAACGTCTTGCTGAGTTTTTGTGCTTCTTGGCAGTTCGCAAGGGACTCACCGCAGAGATATTTTTCCCAATTGAACTAAACTCCTTCGGAGCCTTGGGTTCTTAGTGCAACGACAGGTGCTGACACCTCATTGGCGTGACACTTCCTCATCACTTTCCTTGCTAAAATCTGTGTAGCAACCTTCAGATTAGGGTCATAGATGTTGGATATGGCATATCCATGCAACTTATTTTCCAGCTTAAACTTCTCTTTCATGGCCTCCGTGAGGGCCTGATGACCACCTTTTCCGCAAAATATCATGGCCAGGTTTTCTCCTGTTTATGGCAACTGCGTGATCCTGTGGATCAATCTGTCAGTGACGGTTATTGGCTCCTCTAGCCGCAGACACCCATCATGCACCAAGCATAGCAGCTACTTGATGACCAAGATTATAATCGAGGTGCGGTTGTAGTGTGACACCCTTAGCAAGTTTAGAAGACCAGCCTTGTCTACTTCTCTAAGCCATCTCCATGGCTCCAATGTGATCATTGTGGTGGTTGTGTCAGTAATGCAATGCATCAGTTTCTCAGTCTCCAAGTGTGGTAACTTCTCATGGTCATCCAAGTCCTAGTCTTCAAGTTTTAACATAGGAACCCATGCCAAATGCATTCCTTCGAAAACAATCTCATCTGGTAGGAGAGGGGTTTGCAAGGGGACCTTGTTCTCATTGATATATTTCAGTACCTTGGCCTTACCCTTGTGTGGAGGGACGTACTCAGGCAACTGATTGATAGGGTCAGCACCCTAGGCTTCAACTTCCTCCATGTCTATTCCCACTGTTATCTCAAAATCAAGCCCTGGAAGGCTGCAAACCAGGAGGACTTCAAGTAACTGTTTCAAACCAATCTTTTGACTAAGGCTTAGCCTCCTTAGCCTGAGAGGGCTCTCTCAAAGGGTTATTGATTTTGACTAATAATTAGATGGCTAACTCTTGTGGAATAACATTGACAAATATGAAGGCTGGACAAACATTACATAAGTTTCCATTGGGCATATGGAGTCAATCATACTTCAGTAAAATATGATACTGCCTTTACATAGAAGTCAAGGCATTTAGCATTTGGATGTTCAGAACACAACTCATATAAAACCACAGTTCATAAATGCATACAGGAAATCAGAGCACAATCAGTGAATTCTGAGTGTTTACACATCTATGCAACTGTAAAAGACATTAAGGAAAGAATAAAATCACGCATTCTGAACATGGAAATCCTTCATGAATCCTGAGAAGAAAAGCAGCCAACTTATATTACTGAACTCTATCTTTACATAAGCCAAAACAATACTCTGTTATAAAATTTCCAACCCTCATTACATTGTTGTTTCAGCTATATATAGAATCCTTATTCTAACTAATT
>APFE030958232.1:30971-52230 GCA_000404065.3 Pinus taeda
TTAACTAACTATTAAATACAATAAAGTGCTGACTGGAGTTTTAAAGAGTTCTAAATTAACTATGACTCTAACTCCATTTTCCATGCATAGTGGCTTCTCCTTGTTCTTTGACACCTGGTCCTCCTTTGATTTGGATTAGCTGGATGTTTAATACTCCATATTGACCTTGAACGCTGAATCTTTTAACTGCTCAGTAGTATTAGGAGATGTCCCTTGCTTCTCGGTTCCGGTTTTTCTCAAATTGCTCGAATGTACAGCAACATGTCTTCTAGCCTTTAATAACCCAAAATATGGAACACTGCCGTGTTCTTGATGTGTTGTAGGCTGCATCGATGGACATGTGTGCAGGAAAAAGTTCCTTGTATGCAAATCATTTAATACCTTTTGAACGGTGATAAAGGGGCTTTACAACAGAAATTTAAACTTGGGTTAAAATATTGCACCTTTTTAAACGTACACCTGTCTTGATCTGAATGACTATTGTAGCTCCATCTGATGTCTTGCATACCCTTTAGGTGTCTCTCTTTCAAAATTCCCGTTCATAATACAAAAATTCCTGTCTGCGTTAAAATCATCACCTACAGCAGTTTCGTAGCGCGCTATGAAACTGCTGAATTATTTGAAACAGCTTGCTTTTGACCCGAGATCTTTATCACCCAAACATTTGATTGCCAAAAAATCCCTTTGATTTTTCATATGCATAGTAGGGATTTACATGTCTTCAAAACAATAAGACTAAGCAAATTTGACAAAAAATTGGAACAAAACCTTTCTTGAAAAGAAAATTCATTTAGCAGGTAACTGGCATAGCTGTGCCTTCAGGTCTTCAATTTTCTTCTTCATAGCTTTATTCCCAGCTCTTAGGTTCATATTTATCTTTCTAATGTATTTGGCCTCTTTGATTGCTGGTACTATCCATGTGTGAAATTGTGCATGGCCATCCACTACTGAATTCAATTGGGTTTCTAGGGTTTCACTTCCTTTCCACACAGCTTTACGATAATTTGCATACACGAATGCACGCTCTCTAGCAGCTTTCTTCAGTTTGGCAATCTCATATTTAGCTGCTTCTAATTGGCTCTTTATGGCTACTATATTATCTCCTTGAGATGTGATGACTGTTCTGCTTGTATCTTTTTGCCTAACTTTCTCGGTTTCCTTTGTTCTTGGCAGCGCTTCCTTTACTTGCTTCCTTGTAATAGGTCTTCTGGGTTTAAAAATAAATTCTTCACCTGGTTCATCGAATTTAAGCCTTTTTGAGGCCTTAGACTTCTTGTTACCTTCTTGCAGTGACTGTGTCAAATCAATATGAACTGGTTCAGACTGCTCGAATTCAATGGCCTGTAATAAATCATTCAAGCTTGCCTTAGACACTGGGCTCTCTTCAACAACTATGGCTTTACCTTTTTCCTTATTTATTTGGCTTCTTGTCCTTACCCTTGAGACTGCTTTAGATCTGCTTGTTTCAGGTATAGTCTTCTTATCCTGAGTTTTTTCCTTTGTTGATTGCTGAGGTTGTTCTTGAATGATTAGTGGCTTCACTAGTTTTCTTAGCTGTGACTTGGTTTGCTTTTTAGCTCTTTCTTCCTTTTGAAGCTCAACTATGGTGAATTCTCTGGTTGGTTGTGGAGTAAGGCCAATCTTGCTTTGGAATCCAGCCATGAAAATAAACGAATTCCAGTCTCTGCCTATCTTTTGGAGGCCATCTAAAACTAGCAACTTAATCAAACCATGGTGAAACAAAGAGGTTTCACAGTCCTCTTTCCTCAGCTGCACCTTATCACACATCTTACTCAAACTACGAAACAAATAAAAAGGAATGTCTATGGAGACTTTCCCAGTGAAATGCAAAAGCAGTTTAAAATGGTAAGAATAGACCTTATTGTACCTTCCTTCATAGGTCAAATATTTCTGTATGCAGGTGAGAAGAAGAGCATAATGTTCCTTGACATAATTTCTGGGCACTTCTTTTGTTAAGTCTTCGTTTACATATGCCTCCTTTAAAAAATCCTTACAAGGATTCATATCAAACTTAAAATTTTTAAACCATTCTTCCCGTCGTCTTGGGATCTCTGTCACAACATATATTGCTTCTGGAAAAACCTGTACTTCTAGCATAGCTATCTTTGAATTTAAACCAGTGAAGTTTAGCGCAAATTCTTTAGTGACCTGCGCATGTCCTCCTTGTATCTTTTTGCAAAAGTTCCAGCACCCGACATCTTTGAATGCTTTCTTCACGCCTTCATCCCTCAACGCTATCTCCAGGCCTTCAGGTTCAGTCCTCTGGCATTTACCGGATCTGTGCTCTTTTCTCTCCATTTTTCCCTTCGAGATCTTCACACACAAAGTCTAACAGCTCCGATCGAAATGGTGATTCTGCGCTTTTTTAATTCAACCTCGCTTGTAATCAGGCTCTCTTGAAATCAGCCTCGCTTGAAATTCAAATTCTTTCATTGAAACACTTCAATACATAATCAGGCAGACTTGTCACTCATGCAGCACTTACGACCATCATTAAGGTCTATGCACGGTAAAATCTCTTGGGAATGATATTTCTGTGCAAATCAACAGATCTATTGGCGGGGTAGTGGCAAATGAGCATTCAAACGTGATACAAGAGGTACACAAACTGACATGAGTGGACACAATTGATGACTCACCTACGGACTTGACATTTCGGGAAAGATTCGCTGCGAAATGCACGAATCCATGATTTCATAGCGCTGTTAGTTTTAAATTCTAATGATGCGCTGCAAAACTGCCTAATCATGACGCGTTGCGAAACTTCTTAACCATGATTGCGTTGCGAAACTGGAAAATGGGATTACGTTGCGAAATCACTAAAAGACACGGTGACTCGGATAAGACAAGACATGACTATGGAACAATGATGGGTGGAGGAGAACCAATAGGAGTCGAGTATGGTTTGAGTTAAAAACTTTTAAAACTCCAAATCCTAAGTGAGAAAAAAAAAAAATGAAATCAACTTTAACAGAGACCTTTGTCATCGGACTAGGACAGACAATTATATGCATCAAATTTTTAGTTCTAAGTGATAACACCCACATCCTCATCATCCATCGGGATGTCTTTGATTTCTTCCTCCTTCGGCTCTAGATTGATGGCTTTTCCCTTCTCCTATGCAGTAGGCCTGTCCTTTGGTGGGTTTCTTCTTGGCGACTCACACACCAGCATTGTAGGCTACTTGCCCTTCTTATGCTTCATGCTCTCCTTGGTTGGGATGGGCTTTGGTCTTGGCATCCTTGGTGATTTAGGGACTTCCGCTAATACTTCAGCAACCTCTGGAGCAACTTCTTCTGCCTCCATAACAATTTCTGGAACTGACTGCTCTGCTACTTCTTTGGTATCTATAGCATCTGCGGGTGCTGACATAAAACTTTCCAATAGTGCTCGTGATGTCTCTGGTAAGTTCACAAATAATGGACTTGCTATCAAAGCCTCGAAGAATTCTCGGTTCATGTGTGTTTGAGAGCTCAACAACTCAATGCTCAAAATACCAAGTGTTTTTCGTTAGGAAACCACCTGTAATTTGTAGGGAATTTTGAATTGAAGTCTGACCGTTCCCCCCACATTCGGTTCATTAATTCCAGACTATCGTCATATTTTCAAGGATCTGACCCATAAATTCCATCTTAAATATCGGTCTCCCACTCCATTTGGCTGCATTTCTACCATCAAATCATGAAAAATGACTTTAATAATTACTTTCTGGCCAACCTGCGTGATTTCTTCCTGGGTAGTGCAACTCCCTTTCCGTTTCCTACAAGTTTATTCTGCTTTACAAATTTGCAGTTGATTTATTTTCGTTAATTCAGATTTCTGGTATTCATTTAATTAATGCACAATCCTAGTTGGTTTCATTTAATTCATGTCATGAATTGAATTAGTTATCAGTTAAAGAATCATTTCTGGTTAATTAAAGAATAGAGAGTCATTGATTAAATTATTTCCTTCTATCCAGTAGTTTAAGTCCAGCTGAAACAACTCAATTAATGCTACAATGCTCTCAGTTGATTATCATTCAAATTGGTTGATTAAGATTGAATTAGTATGGTTTTGTTTGAGATTGAGTCATGATGCTTAGATAAATTATTTCCCTTAAAGATTACAAGCTTGAGATTTATGATTGCATCCATTTACTCTTGTATTGAATTTAATAACTTATTTTAAAGCATTACTCTCTAGAATTATAGCTTGCACATATTGTGTACAATCCTAGAATAAAAAGTCTTACTTAGGTTAATAATTAATGTGAGGCAATATGGAGATTTAAAAGACACCTTTTAGCACCCAACAACGTTCACTTATCAAAATATTTGGACACCCAAATCATGTCAGTACATACTTAAAGAGGAAATTTGCAGCAGTCACACCTATGCAATCCTTCACACATTGTGCCTCTGCCCATTGAGTCAAATACTTCATTGCGATGATAATGTACCTTCATCCTGTCTTCTTCCCTTGGGGTTGAATGGGTCCCACAAAATCTATCGCCCATTTTTCAGAGGGTTGTAATGTCATCTGTGGTTTTAGAGGCAGTTCATCCCTCCGTGATGGCCTTCCAGTCCTTTGACATACATCACATGATTTTCAGTATGCTTTTGAATCTTGATGGAGGGTTGGCCACCACAACCCTGCGCGTAGAATCTTCTGCGTGGTTTCTCTCCCTACATAATTTCCTCCCGTGGCACCCCCATGAGCATCCAAAAGGATACTACTCCTTTCAATCTCTATGACATATCATCGCAATATCTCACCAGACCCCATTTTGTACAGATGCCCGACGATGACAGAAAAGTCTATCACGTGCACCACTAACTCCTCCTTCTATTGGATGATGTATCCTTCCAAGGCAGGTCTTGTTGTTATGAAGTGTATGATATCTTCAAAATGACCATTTGCGACACACACTACGAATAGTTGCGTTTCAGGCAATCCCTCCTCCAAATTAGTGGGATCTTCCCCTGTTACGATGCATGATAGATGGTATGGTCCCATGTTCAATTGTCTAGGCTTTACAATAACTTCAAAATCATACTCTTGGAACAATAGCAACCACCTGCAGATTCTCCCCCCCAACATAGGCTTATTGACCAGGTATTTCAACACAGAATGATTCGTATACATTTTAAAATGGCCACCCAGCAAATAGTGTCTAAGCTTCTAGAGCGCATATACCATGGCTAACCCTTCGCGCTCGGTGGTGGAATATTTATTCTCTGCCTTGGATAACCTTCTGCTTGTGAATGCTATAGGATGGCCCAAGTCTCCTCTACTAGCCTGTGCCAGTACTACAACCAGCGATTTACATGACACGTCAACCTGTACAAGAAACTCCTCCTTCCAATCTGAGAAGACTAAAATTGGTGCGGTGACCATCTTTTACTTCAATACATCCAATATTTTCTTAAAGTCCTCATTCCAGCAGAAAGTGACGTCATTTTTCGACAACTTCTCCATAGGCGCGGTGATCTCGGCATAACCCTTGATAAACTTTATGTAATATCCAGTACGCCCTAGGGTAGCACGCAATTGTTTCACACTCCTCTATGATTCTAGGTTAATTATCACCATGATCTTCATGAGATCTACCATTAGTCCTTGTCTACAAACCACATGACCCAGTAGGGTCCCAAAAGGAACACAAAACAAACATTTCTTTAGATTGAGCGCGATTTGGTATCTTCGATAAGTATCTTGCATCAGGTGCAAACTTTCCACATGTTGTTTCACTAGCCCAAACATAGTCCAGTCATTAAAGTACACTTCTAGGAACTTATGAATAAATTCCTTGAATGCAGCAATGACTACATGTGAAAAAATCATAGGTGCATTCTTCAATCCGAACGGCATTATAGTGTACTGAAAACACCCCCACTTAGTCGTGAAGGTCATCTTGCACCTATCCTCTGGTGTGATTTTTATCTGATGGTACCCAGAGAACCCATCATTAAAGGAATATGCTTCCTGGCCACCTACATTGTCCAAAACTTCATCAGTGAATGGAGTCAGGAAAGGATCATGTACAAAAGCGTCATTCAATTTCCTGTACCATGATTGGGCTTACCCAATCAGATTCTTCTACAAGCTCAATGACGCCTACCACAAGCATCTTGTCTAGCTCTAAGTGAACCTTCCCCTGATACTCTGAGTTGAGATGGTAACGCCTTTTCTTAACCGGTTTTTCATAGGGCTTCAACATGATCTTTATAACAACCAAGTCTCCTATTATCCCTTTTAGATCTGTAAAATTGATAGGGAATAAATCTTGGTATTCACAGAGCAATTCAACAATTTTATCCACTGTCGTGTCATCTTAGTAATCTCCAATCTTTGCGAATTTGGGCTCCACCTCCATACCAATATTCACCTATTTCATTTTCAGTGGTGCGGTTATATCATGATTCTCAATTTTCTATCCTTCAACATTACGGTGACCTTCTGTTTCAGGGATGTTAATCTTTTGCAGATCCTCATCTTCTTCTTTAGTGGTTATGTTATAACATTCCAGCATGTGACTCAACTAACTAGTCTAATCGGGTTGAATAAGGTCCAAAGGATCCTGCAGTATCCTAAAGATTGTTGCTTTCACTTCTTGTAGCGCCTCATCAATACAATCAAAATCATCCTCAAAGCTGAATGTCATTATGAATCCTTCACACGGAGCATCCCATTCACCTGTACCATGGTGGAGCTCTATTTCTAAGTACCATTTCATCAGGATGACATCCAAGGTGTGATAGAACAAGTGCACCCATTCAGGTTGGGGCTTCGCTCCATAAGCCTCAGCCATTTGGCTAAGTATGCATGCAGATCGTCCTTCCTGTCATACTTTCCTATCATTCGTACCTTCGGCTTCCCAAAGTGTGTTCTCATCATCCTCCTACATTTGTGCCAATCATCAAAGCTACCCTTGTGCGTACCCCACCACCTTGCGGGTGTAGCATGCAGTGCCCAATCCAAAGCCTGGAAGCACTATTTTTCTCATACCTCCCTCTCAAATGCATCCAAAAATATATCTACATCATTTAGGGCATCATAAGTGGGTAGATTTCCTACCTCTAATGACACACAGCGCAGTGACCGGTTCATCATGTTACATCTTAGTGTGGTTACTTCATGTAACTGATTCTTTTAGCACTCTAATTCTTCATCAGAGTCTGAGGTGCAGGAACTCTCATAATCCCATGTAATTCACCCATCCGCTATTGGATTCACCCAACCTTAGTTTCGCGATGTTATCTTATAGATACAGTCTAGATCATCATCGCTCTCATAATCATGGATTGGTTCAGTATAGCGCGATCCTTTAGCAGGATGTAGGGGTACTATTACGCGGAGAAATTTATTTCAAATATCATCTTTTGCTTCTTCAGGTTGGTCACCCTGTTCATATCAGTAGCCCAATTAATGCCAAGGAGCGCAGGTAGGGGTTGCTGTCATCCACAATTTCTATTACTTCAAAGTTGGCCAACGCGCTCGCGCATTCAATATCTATAGTCACCCCCTACAACCGCCCCATGGGGATGATCTTCTGCTGATTTTCCATCCTCAACTGAATCAGATACCACTGCAACATAGGTCTTCCCATCTGTTTGCAAGTCTTGTTTGATAAGACGTTCGCATCTGACCCCAGATCCAAAATAACTAGATCCATTTCGTATTCTCCTATCTACGCGGTCAGCCTCATCTCTCATCTTGTCCTTGTTTTATGCTTACCAATCTTTCGTACCGCGCGTGATTCACCCAGAGTGTTTTTGGCGCATATATTTATAAGTTCTTGTAATCCCTTCAGAGCCTTGCTATCGTGAAACAACTTCATCAGGTCTCTAGAAAGGTTGTAAGCATAGAAGGGTCCATTTCTTGATCAAGCATATCCTTTCTCCCTAAGGTGGAGGCCTCAGTGAAGCTCTTCTTTGCTTCCATGAATATTTCACGTGCGTGCTCCAAATCAAATTCAGCCTCCTTCACTGGAGCTTTGTGAACCCATGCACTATATTTGGGCTATTTCCCCTTATCATCCCCTATTGAAACTCCATTTAGGAGCATTATATTCACATTCAGATCCTCTTCACGAGGCTCAAACCTCATCATCTGTAGGTTCTGAGTCCGCTGAGGGGATGGCGCCCCTTTGTCGCTTATCCTTGCTATTAGTGTAGGATAGTCCTCCATTTCATGATCAAACAGAGTGCAATATTTGCATGAAAGATGTGTTAGGTTAGTGCAATCATGGGCATAATGTCTTGGTCCTCCATAATTGTAGCAGATTAGATGTCCCCAACCTCTGCCAAGTCCTCCTCCACCTCATCCTTGTTCGCGCCCTTGAAAGCTTGTTCGTGCCATCCCTATGCTCTGGTAAGGGGGTCACATTTCTACCTGAACCCTATAGGCAGGTGTTCTATCCATCATCAATTCATAAATTTTGCAGTTGCACTCATCATGCCCTACTAACCTACAAAAGTTGCAGAATAGTTGCTACGGTGCTTGTACAAACTTCTACAGCAAATGACAATTATTCACCATATGTTTTCATGCTATCTGACATATAGTGCACCACAATGTAGGCCCCACGCTTGGTCTAGCTTGAGCTTCCAGCCTCAAAGGAATCGATCCTCCTCCTGCAATATAGTTCGCAAATACTGGGAAATGGTCTTTGTCATGCCCTTGACCCTTGCATTTCAGGCACCATACCTCTTCGCGCACCTCCAGTCGAACTATCCTATCTTGCTTCTGTTATCATTGAGAAGTCTTCCCTAGAAGTTATAAAAAGAAGGAATAATCTGAGGTAACCACAAACCTAATCTTTTAGACTTGGGTTGTAGCCAACCTAAGTCTAGAGAGGGCTCTCTCTTTATAATTTAACTTTGTTTTGGTGGGATTTTGGGCTAGTTCTTAGTGCTCATAAGGTTTTGAATTTGTTGGGTGGTGAAATTTTGGGAACAAATGGACAGAGCAAGGCCTTCAAGCCATTGGGATGTGGAGTCAATAAAAGGATGGCTTAACTGGATCAGATCAATCACTAAAGGAAGAGTTCACAGGGTAGGATAGCAAAGCAAAAGGAAAATTTTCAAGTTCCAATGGATGAGGTAATCCTAACCAGGGTGAAAGGGAAATGAAGAATCCTTAGGCTAGGATCAAGATGAAGAGCAAAAAGTGATCATGAGAAAAGGGAAACTAAGAATCCTTTACTATAGACTTGGGGGGAAATTACGGAAGAAAGGGAGCAATTAAGAATTCATAGACTAAGATAGTTTAGCAGAAAACATTAAGAATGTAAATAGTCAAGACAGAGAGCATTCAAGTCAGTTCTGAAATATCATTCCTAGTTTAACATTTAGATTTCATAGAGACACATATGATTATTTGTAAACATGAATAGAAACAATAATAAACATGAGATAGAGAATACTTATTTGATTTCCACTTTACACAAGAATCCTGTGAAATGTCTTTAGTTTATTCCTTGATCTAGCAAGCCAATCTAGTCTTGATTATAATAGCTCCTTAACTTGACAAGAAAATGTCTATAGGAATGTCTTTGAATCCACACTCAAAACTTCGAAAGGTGAAGTATTTATACAAAAGGTATTTACAAAATATATTAAAACAATATGAGAATTAATCTAGGAAATCAAAATATCTTCAAGCATGAAGATAGGGACAGATGGAAAACTGCATCATGCTGTCACTTTTATTGTGATTGTGCTGGCTGTTTTCAGTTCGAATTTTGAGATCTTTAAGTTGGCTGATATTTGTATGGTAGAATCACCTTTGTCTTTAATATTTTACTTGTACTCTTTAACCTGTTACTCTTTGACCATGTTTACCTGTTTCATTGCCTTCAGATTTACAGTGTTAACTTATAGTAAATCTATCATTGTTACCCACCATTAATTTTAAGGTAACTTTACCTTGAGCATCTTTCTATATATCTCATCTGCCTCAGTGTATTTGGAAAAATTTGGCTTGGTGACAAAGCAATGTTTCACCTCATGCTTTAGGAAGAATAGATTTTCTAAAGTATTGTATAATACTTTCCCTGTTGGTAATGCTTTGACTCTTGAAGTTCTTGCCTATTCTCTGAACAATTTCTCTAGTCTGTCAATATAATCCACTTGGGTCATAAGTTTGTCATTGATTACCCTGGGATTGGGAAGACCTTTACTTATCAAAATTTGAAGTTTTGCCATGAATCTGTCAATACCAACCTGCAAGTCATGGCATTTTTTCTCTAAATTAAGCATAAAGTTTCTTTTAGAGAGAACCTTTTTGATTTTAATGATGGTTTTTGTTTTTTCCTCCACACCAAGCTCATCTAGTTCATACATGTTCTTGTTGTTCATGAAATGGATGAGTTGATTAGCTTCCTCAGGCTGGTTTCCTAGTTCTTCCTTTACCTTTTGTATTGCTTCGGTGGCCACTTTCACCAATTCTATTTGCTCGAATATTACTTGGATTGATGGCCAAATATCATTGACAGAGTCAATGATATTGGCCCAAAGCGTCTCCTTAATTTGTCCTAGTGGCTTTTGCAATGTTAAATCTTTTTCAAGGAACTTTATCCTCTCACCCATCCTTAGGGCTTTTTGTGCTTCTTCTTTCTGTTGTATTTGGGAAAGCTGACAATTAGTTTCTAAGATTGTCACTTTCTCCTTAAGTCTTTTAAGCTCTATTGCTTGGATGGACATTTCCTCCATGGATTTCACTAACTTTGTTGTTTTCTTTGCTAAAGTACCTGTATTTGTAAACTCCGTTGTGACTGGAAGTGTTGTGGCAGGTGGAGCTATTGGTGCTAAAGAGGATACCAATGTTGAGGGGACTACAGTAGAGATTGTGGGAATAACAGTCTGCGGAGTGGTGGCTAACTCACTCTGTTTAGACTGAATCAATCTGTCCAAATATTTCTTAGTTTCTTTCAGTTGATTATTTAGCTTAAGGACCAAGTCTATAAGCTCTTCTTGTTCCTTCTGAGTTTATAATATTTTTGTTGTTTGAGATGATGAAGATGTGGAATTTTGAGTTGTTTCTTCAGAGCAGCTATGTCATCATTCTTCTTTTTTAATTAACCTTTCTGCAGCTTTCACATCTTTGGGATCATGTCCCAACTCTATGATTAAGTCCTCCAAGGACTTGATTCTAGTATCCTTGGCTTGTGATGAAGCCTTCTCTAATTGAAATTGGGCTGATATATTATTCAACGAATTTTGTAACTGGTGGGCTTCAATGGCTTTTCTTGTCAATGTGGAATATAGCATCTCTCCTATCTGTTTATGCAATTCAATCTAGTCAATAGGATGTATGTCCTTTGCCAGCACTTCAAAATCTGTCTTTTGGTAGTCATCTACTGATTTGGGTTGTTGAGTGGTGGGCTTTAGGAAAGTCATCTACATTTTTCCTTCTTTCACATCAAAGGCTGACATAAGACTTTTTTGGTTGGTGGGAGCCATTTTGAGGTGTTTTTCATAGCTTTGGGCTTTCAACCTTTCATTCATGGCCTTTATTTCCTTGTGCTTTTCTCTGATATCTTGGTCTTGGTCAGCTAGAATACCTAATGAGGACACTTGCACACTTGGCTATTTTTCCAACATCTGAGCATGTGATGTGTAAGGTTCTTGTGTTCCTCCAGAGGGAGTAGCATGCATGCTCCCTTCTCTTTCTATGCTTGTGGCTCCAACCGTTTCTTCCATGAATTCTTGCTCAAAGAAAGGATTTAACCTTTGCCTTTTGACACACGTTTATGAAATGGCTCTACCTGAAGGAGTGGCCTCCTCCCTATCTCTTTTGAAGTTTCTCTCCTCATTGAGAGGAGTCTACACAATAGGGGGAGTACTCATGATGGGCTTTGGTAGTCTTGTTTGAATCAATTCTTCTAATAAGTCTAGTTGTTCTGACTCTTCTTGAACCTGGGGTCCTTCTTTTGCTTGTTGTTTACTGTGTGCCTGTGATTCCCTTTGGGCTTGGGATTCTTCTAGTACCTATACGAAAGAACCTTCATCGAGTCTCCTCTCTAGATAAATTAATGCATTTTTCAACATAAACTTCAGTGCTATCTCTGTCCACTAGAGTATTTTCCACCCATTCCAACTAATTTTCATATTTTTCTATCTCAGGGACTCTGTGGTGGATATAGGGAGACACCTTGTTTTTCAGTCTCCTATTGCAAATGAAATCAAAGGGGTCATATCTCCATGTGAAGCTTTGTTTCATTTTGAGCCTCTGAAGGATTTATTCTGCTTCTCTTCCAGCTTCTTCTATATTGCACACAAAGGGGCCTAGTTGATCTTTGATTTTGAGCTAAGCTTTCTTTTTGGCTTTCACAAAATGTACCTCATATGAGTTGATTATCTGTCTATAGTACTCCAGAGCAAATAACTCATTGGGAGGTATCTCGGTAACTTGTATGGTGCTAACTCACAGCCATAGATCCTAATTTTAGTGTGCTTTTGGTACAAGTACCAATCTCCTACTTTGTATTGTTTTGAAATTTGTAGGATCCTCGTGATATCTGAACTGATCCTTGGAGGAGTGCTTCCTAGCAGCATGATCACTACAGGATGAACAAAAAGGTATATGAAATTTGTGTATGAATATGGTGATTCATATTGGTGGATCAAAAGAGTGCATAAGACTACTGACCTAGGGTTGCCTCTGGTATCAAGTTTTTGAAGAGTAAATGGGAATTTATCATCTTGATAATATAAGAAGAGGTGGTACAAAACTGAGGAATACTTGAATACTCTTTCATTATCCATCATAAAAATTGTTTATGCATCCTATCAAATATGTGTTTGGCATAATCATACATGACAGTACGGGGTTGTCCTGCAGTGAAGATGGACATGAAGGCTAGAATGATTTCATCAATATACTCATTGGTAGTATGGCCTATGACACTAGATATCATTGACGCAATATCTTGCCCAGGTTTAGAAAATATGGTCCACATGTATGGGGGAGGATCCTTTGGAATATATTTCTCTTCCACAATAAAGGTTTGGAATATTTCAGAAAGTCTTGCAGGGATAAGCTTGGAAAATTGGTCTGGCAAGTCTCCAATGGAAATAGGGGTCAGATTTTGTCTTGGTTGCAATTAAAGCATTTCATTGATGGATTTAGCAATGATGGTAAAGAGTACATCCTGGTTTGGAGACATCACTACTCTTTGACTGGGGCTATAATTGGTATGGCAATAATGAAAAATTTTAGGGAAGATATGCACCTCTAGGAATTGGTACTTGGGTAAACTGGATTCCCAAAGCCCAATTTGGTCAGCTTGGTTTAGGTGTTGGTCCCTATATCGCCAGTATAGTTTAATAGGGGATTCATAGACAGCAGTGTCCTTGATTTGGAAATATTTATCTGCAAGGGGAAGGTGGTCAAGGTCTAGGTGAGGAGTGGTAATTGGTTGGATATCCATTGCAACTGGAGTGGCCATTCTTAGTTCTTGTGGACTTAAGAATGGGGAAAGGGTTTTTAGTCAAATTGGGGCAATTTGGTTCGAGTAGTTTTGGGGTCGCAGGGCAATTCTTTCACTTGATTCCTTAATACTTTCCAAGAAATAAAGTAATAGGTTCAGGAATGAGACAAGGCTTACGGTGAATTTGGATAAATACCTAGAATTTCAGGGAATTTCAGCTCTGAACTGGTTGACGGGCGACTGTGCACAGTTGCCAAAGGTCTGTATGAACTGGAGGGTCGACTAGAGTTCAGTGGCTTTTGTAGGTTGGCCGTTGGACATGGGTTGGTAGTTCCACGTAATCTGTCACTTGCATGGAGGTCTGGAGTGTTCTTTTCCATTATAAAACAAAATAACAAGGTTTTTTTGTTTTTATTCACAAAGTCAATGATTTAGCGATCACATGTGAAAAGTAATTTTGGCTTTTAGCAAGGGATGTAATGGCTTTGTCGTTTAGTAGGAGGTGCTAAGCAGGTTTGGTCGCACCGCTTTTGTGGCTGGAGTGGTTTCGGGGGGAGGTCACCCAATTCCACTCATCGGGTGCCACATAACATTGGGGCCCAAAAGAAAACTTCCCAGGGGTCCAGAGGCTGCTCGATATGTATGACCACCGTCGAATTAACGGGGAGCCGATCACACGGTGATCCGGGTGGGGATTTCGTACGAAGGGAAATGGAGGGGAATAGCCAACTTTAAGCACAACGAGTTTAATAAAATAGTGGTTTATGGTGGGGGTTAGATTATTAATTAACCACAGATCAGTTAATTAACTCTTTTAGTTAGGTTGGGGTGTTTTATAAAGTTTATGTTTCAAACTTTTTGGGCACGAGGTATTAATACATAGGGATTTGTTATATAACTATACAGGAAGGGTTATTTTGATTTTGGGAATTAATATATACATAAACATTAAAAATTAATATGGAAATGGTGGAGAATGGGTTTAGCACTAAGTGTAATGTATGTAATTCATTTGCTTTTCACATAAACACATTATAACTTAGGCTAAAAGTTTTTTTTGGGTTTTTGAGGAAAGGGGTCTTTTTCATGGGGGTGATTCACTTTTCCAAGGAAAATAGAGTTTTATCCTTTGAAAAAGGGATTTATTAGGGGAAAATGACTTTTCCTTAGGAAAATGGTGTTTTTCTTAGGAGAAGGGATTTGTTTGGGAATATGAGTAAATTAAAGGGGGTGAATGTTGATGAGGGGGTTTCTAGTACTTAGGACCTGTAAGTCATTGGGATGATGGTCCAGTCCCTCCAAAAGTTAGAGAAACTCTCTGAGCCCCTTTGACTTAAGATTTTGGGTACTTAAGACTTTTTATTGGAAATTAGTTAAGTGAAAGGTGTAATAAGTGAGGGAAGTTAATTAATTTGACTTTATGGACTTGATGCATGTCCAATTTTCATCCATACTTAGAAATTTCATGATGAAGGTGATCAATATGCTTTTATCTAACAATCATCACAATTCTGCAACCTTTCTTGTACTTACCCACCTACTCGTCCTACCATTTTTAGTTCTCTTTATTAGGATGCACTTAAGCTGGCAAACCCTTATCAAAACATTTTCTTTTCTTTTACAATACTAATCTATGTCTAACCTTATTACATCCAATGGCTCAGATTAAAAAATTGAGCTCCTTTTTATTTACTCTACCTATCTATTTATTTTCCAAGATTAAACAATTTGGTCAGATTTTATTCTCTATCTATAAGCATAAAATTGAAAACATGAAGTAGTCAAGTTTAAACATTTTGACTATCATGGATTGTGGAAAAGGTAACAAGCTACACACAATCATTTATTATGTATCAAAGTAACTAGGAGTGGCATTTAGATTTTCTCACTTTTATGGTCTTTTCTTTTCTTGGGGTTCATATTTTTCATCTTTTTTGACCTTCTTTATTCTTTTTGTCCTTCGATTTTTCTTTTATGACATACCCTTTTTACATTTTTTAATTTTTTGAATATGGAAAATATTTGTAGAAAACAAAGGTATGTACATATTACAGTTTTATTCTCAGCCATTCAAAAATTATGACTCCTATTGGTATAGGAACCTAATAGCTTCAATATTTGCATTTCAATGCAGAGATTTTGCAACTGCGCATGGATTTGCTAAACCCCCAGATTCAGATCCTACATTGGTGTTTCATGTAGTCTCATTGCAATCTCCAAGGCCTCTTCTTGAGTTGTTATACTCTGTTGTGACAGTGCAACCCTTAGGTGTGGCAGGAGTGAAGCGACGAACCATTCGCGATGCTGTCCATCTGTTAAGTTCATATTAGCTTCACGGATTTTACACTTCAACCTTTGATCTAATTCCCAAGGTGTCTCGCCTGGTTTTATCGCGATTCCTTTGAACCCCACAATTAACTGTGCCTCATATTTAGGCCTATTGAGCTCTTTATTTAGCACAGTCCAGATGTCCGCCGCCCCAGCATTTGGGTTATCATTAGAGTACTTGATTTACTGAGTTAGCGCGTGATCCTGCAAAGCACTAACCAATGTTTCCTTCTTCATGTGATCATTTGTAACGCCCTGAGCTTCCCATATAGCTTTCATGATGAACCAGAATTGTAATATTATTGTAAAGACTCTACATTTTGTGGTCATGGATTACAAAGGTATTATGTGTCACAAAGGGTATTCTGCCATTAGTTTTGTAAAGAAAAGTCAGCTGTAAGAGATCTACCTATGGTCTGCAGACCATGGGATTGTATAAAAAGAGCTAAGCTCTAAGTAGTTAGAGGCATCAATGGAAGAAGAATGAGAGTCCTAGCTTTAGAGCGAGAATTCTAAGTCTTGGGTTGTAGTGTAGGTAGAGACTCTGCAGCTGAGTGTGCAAAAGGCTTAGGGTAGAAGCCTACAGCTGAGTGCGTGGACCCCTACAGTTGTGTATGCATGGTGAACAGAGTCTATAACACTTGGAAGATATTAATAAAAGGAGTTATTCTACAATTTCTATGTATTTGTTTTGTTGATGGGTTTGGATATTTTGTGCATGAATTTCCTTTGTTATGCTTCTATGTTGCGTGATTGAATACAGTTACATTGAATTATTAAACGTAATTATGAATATCTGATTACGTGGTGATAAACTTAAGTATTCAGAAAAATAAGAAAATCACTTAGGGTAATTGAGGAATCTGCAAAGTACCTGAGCCCCAGGTTAGGGCTGTGCGAAGGTTGATTGTATGCTTTTGTGAAGGTATTGAAAGCTGAAATAGGGGGTTTGTCTTACAAGCCCTAGAGCGAGAACACTTGCACAAAGGTAGGGATAGAAGAGATCAAACGACATCACAACCATGTCAGGGTGTGGAAACTTGGTTCCAGAGTCCCCCCATACGGATTTGGGTGAGACTTTGGTCTGCACTCCACAGGCTGATGCCAAAAGGGTAGTGTAGAAATTTGTTTGGCTAAATAATGTTGAACCTAGGTCAGGCCCCCTCAAGCCAACAAATGGTTCCGTTGCCAGAACCAGAATCTTCATAAGAGATGTGTGATGTTGTATCACTGGAATCCAACTAAGAAGGAGAGTGGAGATTGGTTGGATAGAAAGATCCACGAATTTGCAACGCAGGAGAACAGAAATCTGTGATGAACAAAGGAACATTGGTTGGACCGGTACTTGTATATAGAGATCCACGAGATCTTTTTCTGCTCTTTCCTTATTGAGCTATGCAAGTGGATCACAAAGCTAGTAGATAGCCAAGGAAGGTGGAAACTTGACAGTCCTCTTGTGTGGACCGCAGAGCTAGTGCGAAGGTTGGAAGCATTGAAGGATAAGATCACCCGTGTTGTCGATCATTGGCTCGATTGTGTCATAGGAGGATTTGTGACTAAATTCATGGTTGACACCTTAGTCAGCTATAGCGAGGTGTAGCAACGCTTTTTCAAAGTACCATGAGGTAAGTACGTAAAATCTTTGAATACTTGGATTAAAATGTTGTTGTGTGAAAAATGGGTTATGCAACTACCTTGATGTTTACGACTACGAGAAGCTGAAAAACTTACACTAACGAAGGAAAAAAGGGTCTGGAGTATAGCCCCTTGATTCCACCTCTACAAAAAGATGAAGAAGGGATAGAGAAGGTTTCTTCGTGAAGTGATATTCAGTTAATAAGATAAGGATTCCAGCGAATACCACCTCTGCTCACACCACCTCCGACTTCACCACCATCGCCTCCAACTTCACCCGTACCACCTCCACCTCCACCAAAGTTTAGTATGGCAAATATAGTGAAATTTCCTTTGTTCAAAGGCTTGGGAAATGAGGACCCAGACCAATTCTGGTTCGTTGTGAGGGTTATATGGGAAGCTCAAGGTGTTACAGATGATCATATAGAGAAGGTGACACTGGTTAGTGCTCTTCAAGGTCACACACTAACTTGGTATATTAAGTACTCTAATGATAACCTGAATGCTAGAGTAGTAGACATCCAGGAAACAATAAATAGGGAATTTAGCAGGCCTAAATTTGAGGTGTAGTCAATTGTGGGATTCAAAGAGACCGTGATGCAACTGGGCGAGATGCCTTGGGAACTAGATTAGAGGATGAAGTGTACAATCTATGAAGCCAACATGAATTTGATAGATGGGAAACATTGTGAGTGGTTTGTGGCTTTGCTACTACCACACTTAAGGAGTGCGTTGTCGCAGCAGAAGATAAAAACTCAAGCAGAGGCTTGGAGATTTCCATGAGACTACATGAGACTCTAATGAAAGATCCTAATCTAGGAGTTTAGCAAATCCATGCGCATCTAAAGAATATGTACCTTGAGATGAAAAGTTTGAAGCAAGACAAGATGGTTCAACCAGAGGTACACGAGGAGGTATGGTACTTGAAATGCAAGAGTAAGGGTCATGACAAAGACCATTTCCCGGTCTTTGTAAATTAGATTGCAGAAGGAGGACCGATACCTTTAAGGTCAGAAGCTCAAGCAGGACCTAGTGTGGGTCCTGCATTATGGTGCACTATCTATCAGGTAGCCGGAAAATATGCCACAACTAACTATCACTTTGCTACAAAAGTATGTACAAGCACCGCAAAAGTTGTTCTGCAACTTTTGTAGGTAGGTAGGACATGATGGGCATACTTGTAGGGGCTATGAATTGATGATGGATAAAACTTCCACCTACAGGGTTTAGGCCGAAATGCAACCCCTTGACCAGAATGCAAGGATGGTGCAGATAGGATTTTAGGGGCGCAGATGAGGCCGAGGCAGAGGAGGACCTAGTATAGGTCGAGGAAAATTGATTTTCTACAATTGCGGAGGACCAAGACACTATGAAAACAATTGCACTAATCCAATGCGTCCGTCGTGCAAGTATTGCACGTTGTTTGATCATGAAATGGAGGATTGTACTACGTTGATAGCTAGGATATGTGACAAAGGGGTACTACCACCTCTTCCGACTCATAGCTTGTAGATGATGAGATCTGAGCCACGCGAGGAAGATCCAAACGTAAATATAGTACTCATAAGTGGAATTGAGACTGGAGATGACAAGGGGAAACAACTAGAAGATAGTACATGGGTTTGTAAAGACCCAACGAAAGAGGCTCAGTTCGATTTGGAGCGCGCTCTTGAAACCTTCATGGAAGCTAATAAGAGCTTCATTGAGGCCTCCACCTCAGGAAGCAAGGATAGGCCTAAGCTAGAAATGGACACCTCTATGCTCACAACTTTCCTGGAAACCTATACGAAGCTACTGCACGATAGTAAGGTTGTGAGAGGGTTATAAGAACTCATCAATAGATGCATTGGAACCGCACTAGGTGAGCCACGTGTAGTATGAAAGATTGGCAAGCATTGGACACCTAATCCTCAATGGGTTAGTGTGGAAGCCAAATAGACAAAAGGAAGTCCAAGAGACCTTGGGATTTGAAACCCAATGGTCAAACCATGTACTATAAATGTATAGCTCTTGTTAATAAATATGTATTCTCATGTTTTACCTTTCATATTATGTTGCTGCCCATGTGTGTTTAACAGCAAGCATAAAACAAGGACAGGACGAGAGATGAGACTGACCGCACAAATAGGAGAGTATGGAATGGATTAGGTCATTTTGTAACTAGGGAAAGATGTGAATGTCCTACCAAAGCATACCTGCGAGAGAATGGGGAGACCTACACTGCAATGGTCTTCGATTCAACTAAGAATTGAGAATCGACATAAAATCATCCCCATGGGGTGACTGTAGGGGGTGACCGTGGATATTGAGGGAGCGAGTGCACTGGTTGATTTTGAAGTAATAGAGATAATGGATGACAGTAATCCCTACCTTGTGCTCCTGGGAATTGACCGGGCTACTAATATGAATGGGGTAATCAATATGGAGAAGTAAAAGATGATCTTTGAGAAGAAATTGTTGCGCATAATATTACCCCTCGATCCTGTTGAAGGATCATGCTATACTGAACCTGTCCATGATTATGAGAGTGATGATGACCTAGATTGTATCTATAAGATAATAGCATTAAACCAAGATTGGGTGAATCCCATCGTGGATGGACAGATTACATGGTATCATGAGAGTTCCTACACTTCGAACTCCGATGAAGAAATAGAATGTTGACACAATAGGTTACATGAAGTAACTATGCTGAATTGCAACATGATGACCCGGTCGTTGCACTATATGTCATTAGAGGTAAGAAATCTACCTATTTATGATCATTTAAATGTGGTATATATCTTTTTGGATGCATTTGAAAGGGAGGTACCAGAAAAGCAACGCTTCCATGCCTTGGATTGGGCATTGTGCGCTACGCTCGCAAGATGGTGGGGTATGCACAAGGGAAGCTTTGATTATTGGCGCAAATGTAGGAGGATGATGAGAACACGATTTGGGAAGCTTAAGATGTGATTGAGAAAATCCCCAGCTTGAGTCGGTGCACCTGTTTTGTCAAACCCTAGATGTTATCCCAATGAATTGGTATATAGAAACAAATCTCCACCATGGAATATGCGAATGGGATATTTTGCGCGAAGGAATCATGATGAAATTCAGTTTTGAGGATGGGTTTGATAGTATTGATGAAGCGCTACAAGAGGTGAAAGCAGCCATCTTTAGGATACCACAGGATCCTTTTCATGCGAAAAGAGTTATTTTTGTTCACAAAACTAACCTCCCTAGGAGTCTAAGACTCTCTAGTGACAAACAAGACAATTAAGAGCAATCCTTCTCTAAACATGCATTATCCTATGAGAAACCAAGTGTTTTTCGATCCTACCTGAAGTCCAATGCTCGTTGTAGCAGTATAGCCTCGTTGATCCATATGAGCTCCTCCTTCACTTCGAAACCTGCATACACTAACAATCAAACATTTACATAACACCTGAATATTCCATAAAACAAAGCATATTCAACATATATACCAAGGAGTATATGAAACAATTCATTAACAACAAATCATTGAGAAGAATGGACTTATTTGTATTAAGGAAACAAAAAAGAAACCATTACAACCTGAGCCTTGGTGTTGTGCAAGTTCCTCCCAGGGTCCAGGAAGAGTTTTCCTCTACTTTGACAAGCTCACCCACTTCCAAATGAAACAAGAAAGGATGGTAATCTCTCCTCACAAGCTTCTAAAAGGAAGTCCTGATTCCAGCAACATCTACCCTTTGGAATGTTCAGCTTTCAACCTCTCCTCCTTTGGCCCAATGCCTGTATTTATAGTGTTATAGAGGAAGTTATTCAGGTCCAACATCAATGGGATACTCCCTCTTTTGGATGGGGTAGCTCCTCTCTTGATGGGATACGTTCCTC